>MDKI01254090.1:0-35821 GCA_005239505.1 Nicotiana paniculata
TCTTTCACTTTCATTTGATTCATTGTTAAGACGAGATATCCTTATCTCCCTCCCACCAAGACTCTCAAGATTCTGATTCATCCACTTGAGATTTTAAACTTAAAATAGGTTGGGTAGGCTTGCAAATTCACTCAGTCTCAGTGAATAAGTAAACAATTGAATTGGTTCAATTGCATGGTGCCAACGAAATCGAGTGCTAATTCCCATTTTATTGAATTAACGATCGACGTGCTAGCGGAAATTTGAATTCGATAATTTTTTCAAAAACATTTTGACATATTTATTTATTTTATTATTATGAGAATCGATCCTACTACTTCTGGTTCTAGGTTTTCCACGCTTGAAAAAAAACCTCGGGGCGTGTCGTCCAAATCATTGATCTGGTAGGTCAAGGCACAACACGTCCTATCTAAAAGAGTATACTTAACCTCATAATTGGTGAACTTCATGCTCAATAATAGATCGTCTTCTCCTTTTTTCTTGTCGCATCATGTTGCCCCATAACGCATCCAAAGGAATTATCCATCACCGATAGATATAAAAACAAAGGCCTACCAGGTTTTGGTGGCACCAGTACAGGGGGTTTTGACAGATAATTTTGATTTTGTCAAAAGCCTTTTGTCAATCGTCCGTCCACTTGATAGCAGCATCATTTTTCAGCAACTTAAAGATGGCTTGCACGTGGTTGTGAGCTGAGCAATGAACCTACTGATGTAGTTCAATCTCCCGAGCAAACTCGTGACTTCAATTTTGTTCTTCAGGGGTGGCATATCTCGAATGGACTTTATCTTAGAGGGATCCAGTTTGATGCCTCTCCGACAGACTATAAAACCGAGGATCTTCCCATACGGAACCCCAAATGCACACTTGGCTGGATTGAGTTTAAGGTCATACCTCCGTAGCCATTCGAAGAACTTTTCAAATCGTGCACATGATCAGCTTGTGTCTATGACTTTATAATGACATCATTGACATATACTTCAATCTCTTTGTGCATCATGTCGTGAAAAATGGTGGTCATGGACCTCATGTAAGTTGCCCCGGCATTCTTCAAACTGAATGCCATGACCCTGCAATAATAAGTACCCCATAGAGTGGTAAAAGTGCTCTTATTTGCATAATCCTCATCCATTAGGATCTTATGTTACCCATCATGGAAATCCACGAATGATTGTATCTCATGATTTGCGCAATTATCTACAAGTATGTGGATGTTCGGTAAAGGAAAATTATCCTTTGGAATTGCTTTGTTCAGGTCCCTGTAGTCAACACAGACTCTAGTTTTTCCATCCTTCTTTGGCACATGCACAATATTTTCCACCCAGGTGGTGTATCGGATATCTGGCCACATTGGCTCTCAGCTGCTTCATTATTTCCTCTTCGATTTTGTCACTCATGTTTTGAATTTTTGTTACTTTTGTTGGACTGGTAGAACATCAGGATATGTGGGAAGCTTATGGACCACTAGATCAGCATTTAAACCCGGCATATCATCATAAGACCAAGAAAACACATCTCTGTATTCAAATAAAAGTTGAATCAAGGCATCTCTGGTCTTTTGTTCAGCGTGAATGCTTATCTATGTTTCTCTAACTTCTTCCTGACTTCCGATATTAATTGGCTCAGTTTCATTGAGGTTGGGCTTAGGCTTGTTTTCAAATAACTCCAACTCTCTTTTTATTTCCTCAATAGCCTCATCTTCATCACACTCAACCTTTTGATGCATTATTTTGAAATTAGACAGCTTTTTAAGATCTGGTCGTGAATTCCGCATGCATGTCATGTTATTAAAGTTGGCATTAACAAAACTGGAATGGAAACAAAATGACAGAAATTAGGAAAAGGAAAAGATACAAAAATTAATACGAAACTGAACTGCATTTCATTGAATTTGAAAGGATAGAAGGGTTAACATAAAAAAAACAATCATATTGAGATGTTTGGATTACAACCCTGAAAGTAACCCAAAGTACAAAAAAGAAGCTGCGAAAGCAAACTACCAAGATTCATTCCTTGTGGGGATGGGAGTTTCTTCCCAGTTATTGAGCATGGTGTATGGGCCAATTAGTTGCATATCGGCACGACTAGTGCCTTCACCAGTTGCCGCGCCCCCTTTTTCCTCTCCTTTCGGATTAGTTAGGGTTCTTGAAATTATTGGGACAAGTCATTTCCTTTTGGGAAAAGGGATGTAAGGAAATTGAAGAGTCGCCACCTAAAAAATTAAGGTGCATTAAGGCACCTATTACGGGTCATTTATAACACTAATTGTAACTAGAGATTGGGTAAGGTCTTGAAGTTACTTCAAGGGGAAGGTGTTAGGCACCCTTCGAAGTCCACAACTGTGGGTCCCGGCCAAACTTACTTTGTGAATTAATCAGGTGCAAATAAGCAGTCTAAGCACACATATGTAAAAAGAGATTCTTAAACAAATAAGCAGTCTAAGCACACATATGTAAAAGGGATGAAGTGGTCCTAAGTTGTTTATCCTATAGGATCATATCCATGCAATGCCAGGTAATCACTCCTCAACGAGAAGGGCTACATGTTGCATTAGCACATAGGTCATCATATCCTTTTACTACCCATTATCCCACCCCTTAGTGGTTATTAAGCGAGTTCTTATTAACAAACTCTAAGCATGTTGTTACCCGTCCCTTCCTTGTGGTCCTGGAGGAGCTTAGAACCTCTAAATCTGGGAAGTTCTAGACAACCCTGAGGTATTTTAAGGGCAAAAATCTAGGAGACAAAAAAATAACATGTAGAACAAGCAAAATAGGGAAAAAAGCAGTTAAAGGGCTCATGTTTACCTCCGCATGTATTTAGGAAAACAAACAGCACGTCTCAAGCACAGATTAAGATAATTTTTTTTAAAAAAATCCTAAGACCGGATGTCTAGGTGAACATCAATACATAGAATATGCAACACTATTTCAAACTCAATGGCAAGGTCCTAATCAGTTTGCCTACTGATTTTAAATCCTGTAAGACTTAAGCAATTCAACCACAATCAAAAAATGCAGTTTACAGTTTTTATATAAAGACATTAATCACCTAAAGCTTGCCTAGGTGTGGGACTATACGCAATCACAATTACGGGAGTTGTTTAACAACTTTAAGGAATTGTTCTTCCTACAAACATGCTGATCTAGGTGACACAGATTTTAACATGCGATTTATCAACTTATGTTTAGAGACATGATACTTATACGTGAAGTTGTTTTAAACCTTTTCATAGACAGTTACTGATTTAATCGAAATAAACATGAATCAAACATATGCAAACATAGTTCCTAAGAACATGGAATCCAATGCATACAGGAATGATAGTTTTTATTAAGATTATTTATTAACCTAGTAGCAGGATGTCTAGATGACAATACTTGTGCAAAATTAAAGCATGGAATAGTGATATGTGGTATACTAAAGCAATAACATGAGGACCCTAAGAACAGGATATCTAATGCACAGGTTTAACATGGTTTGAATGCAAATAGACATAGTAGCCCTAGAACATGATTGTTAATGCAGATTTGCAGAATATAAAGCCTAGGAACATGATCTCTACTCAGTATTACCCAAATTATCATACAACTACCCTCCCTTTTTTCACTAATCACCCCCATATTTGTTTACAATTAATTATTACAGACCGATGATTGAATGAATTACACAAATGAAACATAGATTAAATATAGGTAGCCTGAAGTAGTCCCAAAGCAAACCTGGGAATACCAGGCCTTCAGTAGTCTCAAATGCCAAGGATTTCATAGCCAAATTCATGTCTAGGTGTGTCAGAGTTCCCTAAGGATCTCAAGGATCCTGGGCAGTGCTCACACCCAGACTTTCACAACAGGGATTGAGTAAGTGTAGTGTGGAATGGTCAGCCCCAGTGTGCCAGAGTTCAGAGGAATCTCAAGAAGATCCCAAAGCAGTACACACACTGGAGGGGCAGAACTTAGGGACTTAAGAGTAAAGTGAGAGTGCTTGACATAGTTTTGGAAGGTTTTTGATAAGAAAACAGTACTGAAATGACTCTAGAAGTAAAGAGGTTTTTTCTGAAAAGAAGTAACTAATTTAGTAGTGAAGGAGTTTGAGAACAGTACAAAACACTTTTGAAAATCAGCAAAACAGCCTAGTTGATTACAGAACAAATAGGTCCAGCATCACTCAATCAACAGCTTTCACACAGGGTTAGTGGGAATTGGGGGACACATAAAACACATCAGTGTATAGTGGAGCATATAACAACAGGATGCACATAAATTTTCAAGAGTTTTATAGGATTAACAAGTCAGTTATAAAATTGGTGGTAGAGACATGGAGCAAGGATCACAGAACAGCTATGTGGAAAACACATTAACACTGGACAGGTTAAGCACACAACCAGAGTTACTTTGAGATACTAGAAAACTTAGTATGATCTCATCAGCAAAGTAGAATAAGCAGGGATCCAAATGAACAGACTAGACAACACTACGCAAGTATTCCTAGTATAGACATGCTGACACATATAGAACAAAACAGGTTTAGGCGTGCTAGATAAAGCAGTAGGCAAATCATTGTGGATTAGACATACTAATAACATATTTAATAAAATAAAACTCAAACATGTTAGGTGAAACAGTATTTAGGCAATGTAGTTGAGACATGCTAGTTACATATTGGGTAAACAAGATAGTAAACAGGAACAGGATTGGAACTCATAATCAATGAACTAAAACAGCAATGAAACACATAGAGTTTTAGACTTCGAAATTGAATTAGGACATACAAGTTAGGAAGAGAAAACACAGAGTATAGAGCAAATGTTGTGCAATAGCTAGCATTGGCTTACAGACGGCTAGATCAGTGAAGATTGCAAGTAATAGAGAAGAACAGAGAGCTTTTAAGTGTAAGAGTGTTTTTGAACTGATGTCCGTGTGTGTAGTGAGAATAGCGGAGAGAATATATAGAAGCTGAGACCTAGAAAAAATAAGGTAAAAAATAATTGTGCAACAATTAGGGAAATCTACAGAATCAATCATACATAAAATCAGCATAGTCTCCCATAATCAAGGGTTAATCAACCAACGGTAAAGAGTAGGACGGATATTTAAGGAAAGAAATCAAGTAGACTTAGGTACGGAGTAGGAAACTATGGGTAAATAAACAAGATTTTAATTAAGGAAACAATTAGTAAGAATCAGCAAGTATCACAGTTAATCAAAATAAGGCAAGAAATAATTAAAAGGTGTAAAATATAGGGAAATAACCGAGAAATCAGCACATAGGTATCAATATAGCAAATCAGTGAATCAAAAATTCAAAACAACACTGATTTAAGGAGAAAAATATAGGTTTTCCGTGAATAAATAAACAGACTGAATATAGACACGTAAAATCAGTCGAGAAATCGAACCAGGAACCTTAATAAAGGCACATTAGGGTAAATTCACAAGATGTTCAAATTAAACGAAGAAGAAATCATGCGAACCAAAGCACAGAACAAAGTCATGTAGCCAGTAACACGGACAAGCTCAGAATCAAACAAAATGCCAAAAAATGGGGGTTTTAGCATAAGCTAGTTAGGGTTAAGGCAAAACTCAACAAAATCAGTCAAAACACATAAGAACAGGGGATTAAACACTTAATGTTAGAAAACATTTTGGAGAAAGGATTTTCAGGAAACCCTAGTTTAGGAGAATGACAAGCCACTCAAAAATCAGAAGATTTTCATAAAAACAAGTGAATATAAGTTCGACCCTTCTCAGATCTGTACAGATCTGAGAAGTTCAAAGGACGAAATTAGGGTTTGAAAAAATAACACAGAGATGAAGACATAGGATTAGAAATCCATAGGTTTAAGGAAAAATAAGAAGATTTTACTAGAAATAGAACAAGAGTAGCCTGAGACAGGCAAAAAAGGGCCAAAGGCATAAGCGGACTAACCCTGGTCCCTTGAGTACCTTAGAGACAGCAGTACCAAGCGTAAGAGAGACCCTTGGAGGTTTGAGGGTAGTGAGAAACCGCCATGGACGGCGGTGGAGAATGACGACGAGGGGGAATTAGCGTTGGGTTTAGAGAGCATTTGAGAGGAAGGGAGGTGAGTGACGGCAGGGCGAGAAGAGGAAAATGAGGGGTTTGGGGGGGTAGTTAGGTTTAATTATGGTAGGAATAATCTCGGTCGTTGATCAAAAATGATCAACGGCCAGGATTCAATAAGACCTAGGTCGGATTAGGTAAGGGGTTTGGGCTTGGGTTTATTGGGCTGGTTTATAAGGGTTTGGGCTTGGGTTTATTGGGCTGGTTTATAAAGGTTTTGGGCTAGTTAATTAGGCTAAAATTGAAATTAAATAAGGCCATTTGTTAAATACCCCAAATAAATTAATTAAAATAGTTTGTAAAATAATTATTAAATTATAGAAAAAATGAATTTCATGCATAGAAATATTTTTAAAAATGGTTATTTAGTATTTAAAAATACAAAAGACTAATTTCTGGTAAAAATAACATGAAAATTATATGCATGGCTATAATTACAAAGTTATTGCAATTATAACCAAAAAGGTACCAATTTGGCTATTTATGGAATAATTTAGACTTGATAGGGCCATAAATTGTAAATTAAATCAGGAATTTTTTTTGAAATCATTTGTGATGAAATTTGGTATTATTTATTAGAAATAGAGTACTACGCAAATTAATAAAAAATGTAAAAAAAATTGCGAAAAATTCCAATTGATGCTAATGCATGATTTTGAAGACATATATGCATTTTTATAATTATTTTGGGGGAAATTGGGTGTCAACAGCTGCCTTTCTTTACCCGAAAAGGATGAAAGAGTTGTCGGGTAAAGATATGATGGCCAAATTTGACTGAACGAGACGGTTTGAGAGATTTTAGGCCGCACTCTGGCTTCTGAGCTGCCTATATATCCCTGGTTCTACAGGAATCAGATCGTGTGTAGTTCCGGATTCATCGACGAAATATACCGATGAAGTCATCACAAGAAGGGACACAATGTTTCGGGATAGGCGAAGGATTGGTTATGGTAAGAGGCCAGGTTTTGAGATAACTGAAGGAACTGGAGCAAGATCGCTCCCACTAGGATAGCAGTTACTTGCTGGGTCACCTGCACACTAAGATGCTATTAGCATATATTGTGCAGAAATTTAAACATGATGCATGTTCCCTTTGGACTATGAAAGTCCTCTTCAGACGGTTAGGGATGACATCCTTAGACCATGATGTCCTGGGCCATGAATTGTTCGGTGAGAGATTTGCAGGCCATGAAATGATGTTCTCGGGCCATGAGGATGGTGCCTCTGAACTATGACGCCTTTGAATAATGATATGCAAGTCGAGATAGATCCTCAGGCCATGACATGGTGTCTTCCGGCTATGAAGATGATGTCATTAGACTACGACGTCTTTGGATAGGTTGGTGATATTTCAGTCCATGAGATGCAATAATATGATGTCAACAAGACAAAGCTTAGTCTTGCAAAGTGGAGGGCAGAGTTTAGCCCGAAAGATAGCAAAGTATATAATGTTGGAGAGATAGAGCTTAGTCTCAATGAAAAGAATGTAAATTGGAGGCAGAGCTTAGCCTCATGCAGGTATGGAGACAGAGCTTAGTCTCATGCAAATAAAGGCATCGATTAGACTTATGCAGATGGAGGCAGAGATTAGCCTTGTGCGAATACGGAGGTAGAGCCTAACCTTATGCAAGGTGGAGATAGAGCTTAGTCTCATGCAAGATGCGGGACAGGGCTTAGTCTCATACAAGATGCGGGACAAGGCTTAGTCCCATGTAAATGAAGGCAGAGATTAGCCTTATATGAATGCAGAGGTAGAGCTTAACCTCATGCAAGGTGGAGATAGAGCTTAGTCTCATGCAAGATGCGGGACAGGGCTTAGTCCCATGCAAATGAAGGCAGAGATTAGTCTTATGTGAATGCGGAGGTAGAGCTTAACCTCATGCAAGGTGGAGACATAGCTTAGTCCCATGCAAGATGAGGGACAGGGCTTAGTCTCATACAGATGAAGGCAAAGATTAGCCTTATGCAAGGGAAGGCAGATATTAGCCTTATGCAAATGGAAGGCAGAGATTAGCCTTGTGCAAATGGGGGAGGAAGAGCTTAACCTCATGCAGGATGAAGGCAAAGATTAGCCTTAAGCAAGGGAAGGCAGAGATTATCCTTATCCAAATGGAAGGCAGAGATTAGCCTTATGCAAAGGGAAGCCAGATATTAGCCTTATGAAAATGGGGGAGGTAGAGCCTAACCTCATGCAGGATGAAGGCAAAGATTAGACTTATGCAAGGGAAGGCAGCATTTAGCCTTATACAGAAAGTAGAATGAATAGCAGATAGTAATAGAATTTCTTAGCTGCTAGCAGATTTTGATAATGGGATTGTTGTGAGGATTGTGACTTTGCAGCATGTCTATCATTTCTTCCTGCATCGAAAGAAAAATCGTAATTTTTATAGATGGGAGAGGTTGATGCGTGTCCCTCCTGGCTTTGCTTGTCCTGCTTTGATTGGTCTGATGATCCTGTTTGCATCATCGGGGTAGAGTTTGGCTAAACAAAGTTACCTTACAAGCAAGCATGCATAGTTTTGTAAAGACATTGTAAGAATGTACTTTACGAATTTTAGATGAACCGACGACCGTGAAAAGATCCGAGACATTGCACCCTCTTTTGCTATGGAATTTTGAGGGTCCTCCTCAAAATTCTGAACTAGTTAGATGGATTGATGTCTCTGATTGTTGCACATGCTGCGATCGGCTGATCCTGCTTCGGAATTTTGAGGGTCCTTCTCAGAATTCTGCCCCAGTTTCCAGTTGTGGGGGGAAATAAGATTTTTATTGGTTTGTGACCGAACCCATAGGTCTGCCTACGTATCCCCTCTTAAACGGGAATCAGTTCGGGCGTAGTTCAGTCTACATCATTTGAGAAATCATAAAGAGTTACACATAGTATCGTTTAACTGCATCTGAGTTGATCGGTTTTGGCCAGACTTCTCCGTCCATTTCTGCAAGTATAAGAGCTCCTCCTGTTAGTAATTTATGGACCATGTAAGGACCTTGCCAATTAGGAGAGAATTTCCCTTTGGCTTCGTCCTGGTGCGGGAAGATCTTCTTCAACACCAGTTGCCCAGGTATGAACTGTCTTGGCTTGACTTTTTTGTTGATGGCTCTGGATATTTTTTTCTGGTAGAGTTGACCATGGCACACTGTGTTCATCCTTTTTCCGTCTATGAGGTCTAACTGCTCATAACAGCTCCTTATCCACTCTGCATCGCTGAGCTCAGCTTCTTGTATGATTCTCAAGGAAGGAATCTCTACTTCGGCAGGAATAACAGCTTCTGTACCATAAACCAGCAAGTAGGGAGTTTCCCCGGTTGATGTACGGACTGTGGTGCGGTTCCCCAATAAGGCAAATGATAGTTTCTCGTGCCACTGTTTGTGATTTTCTACCATTTTTCTCAGTATCTTCTTGATGTTTTTGTTGGCGGCTTCTATAGCCCCGTTCATCTGAGGTCTATAGGTTGTACAGTTCTTGTGCTTGATTTTGAAAATCTCGCACATGGACTTCATTAGATCACTGTTGAGATTGGAAGCATTGTCGGTGATGATTGATTCTGGAACTCCGAACCGACAAACAATCCGATCGCGGACAAAGTCTTCCACGACTTTCTTAGTCACTGCCTTGTAAGATGCTTCTTCGACCCATTTTGTGAAGTAATCAATAGCTACCAAGACGAACCTGTGCCCATTTAAGGCGGTGGGATCGATCGGGCCAATGACGTCCATCCCCCAAGTGGCGAATGGACCAGGTGAGCTAGTTGCATTGAGCTCATTTGGCGGCACTTTTATCATGTCTGCATGTACCTGACATTGGTAGCATTTCCGAACATACTGGATGCAGTCAGTCTCCATGGTCATCCAGAAATAACCAGCTCTAAGTATCTTTTTAGCCAAGACAAAACCATTCATATGCGGGTTGTAGGTCCCAACTTGTATTTCTTCAAGTAGCTTAGAAGCTTCCTTTGCATCAACACATCTCAGTAATCCCAAGTTGGGAGTTCTCCTGTATAGGTTTCCTCCATTGTGAAAGAAAGTATTGGACAACCTCCGAAGTGTACGTTTCTGTGTATGATTTGTATGCTCTAGGTACCCCCCTTTTGCCAAGTATTCCTTGATGTCCTGGAACCAAGGCTTCCTGTCTGCTTCCTCTTCAACATGGGCGCAATATGATGGCTGGCTATGGATCTTCACTGGAATAGGATCAATGAAGTTTTAATCCAGATGTTGTATCATGGATGATAATGTGGCCAGTGCATCGGCAAACTCGTTCTAAATTCTGGGGACGTGCCGAAATTCTATCTTTGTGAACCTCTTTCTCAATTCCTGCACATGGTGCAGATATGGAAATATCTTGGAATTCTTGGTGGCCCATTTTCCTTGTACTTGGTGTATAAACAAATCTGAATCGCCGATTACTTGAAGCTCTTGAATATTCATGTCGATGGCCATGTTGAGTACTAGTATGAAAGATTCATACTCTGCCATGTTGTTGGTGCAAGGAAATCTGAGTTTGGCAGATACCGAATAGTGTTGGCCAGTTTTCGAAATAGCTTCAATGTCGACTCCTTTAAAATTTTCCGCTCCATCAAAGGACATCCTCCAACCATCGTAGGATTCAGAAATGTCTTATCCAATGAACAATACTTATTCATCGGGAAATATATTTTCAAGGGTTCATATTCCCATCCCACAGGATGTTATGCAAGATGATATGCCAATGCCTGACCCTTGACCGCTTTTTGAGTCACATAGATGATGCCGAACTCACTCAGTAGGATTTTCCACTTAGCCAGCTTGCCAGTGGGCATGGGTTTCTGGAAGATATACTTCAAGGGATCCATCCTTGATATGAGATATGTTGTGTAGGCACAAAAGTAGTGTCTCAACTTCTGAGCGACCCAGGTTAGAGCGCAACAGGTATGTTCCAGTAGAGAATATCATTCCTCGTATGGTGTGAACTTCTTACTCAGATAATAGATAGCCTATTCCTTTCTCCATGTCTCGTCATGCTGCCCAGAATGCAGTCGAAAGCTCTATCTAGTACTGCAAGGTAGAGTAATAAGGGTCTACATGGCCCTGGCGGAACCAAAACGGGTGGCGTCGGTAGGTAATCCTTGATTCTATCGAAGGCCTTTTGATAATCCTCGGTCCATTTGGTTAAAGCGTATTTCTTTAACATCTTGAAGATTGGTTCACATATGATTGTGGACTGGGCTATGAACCGGTTGATGTAATTTAGTCGTCGCAGAAAACTCATTACATCATTCTTGTTCTTTGGTGGTGGAAGCTCCTGGATGGATTTGACTTTTGATGGATCCAGTTCTATTCCTCGGCGGTTGACGATGAACCCAAGCAATTTTCCGGCAAGAACCCCGAATGCACATTTTGCAGGGTTTAATTTCAAGTTGTATTTCCGCAATATGTTGAAGAACTTCCTCAAATTTGCTATATGATTCATGGCTTTCTTGGACTTGATGATGACGTCGTCCACATATACCTCGATCTCCTTATGTATCATGTCATGGAAGATAGTAGTCATAGCCCTCATGAAAGTGGCCCCAGCATTCCTTAGGCCGAATGGAATCATCTTATAACAGTATACTCCCCACTACGTGATGAAAGTCATTTTCTCAGCGTCCTCCTCGTCCATCTAGATCTGATGGTAACCGGCGAAGCAATCCACAAATGACTAGAGCTCATGTTTGGCACAATTGTCGATTAGGGTGTGCATGTTTGGAAGAGGGAAATCATCTTTTGGACTGGCTCGGTGAGATCCTGGTAATCGACGCAAACTCTGACCTTTACATCCTTCTTTGGAACTGGCACGATGTTGGCTAACCATGTTGGGTATTCAACCACCCTGAAGACCTTGGTGTTGATTTATTTGGTGACTTCCTCCTTGATTTTCAAACTCATGTCAGGCTTGAAATTCCGGAGCTTCTGCTTCACAGGTGGGCACATTGGATTGGTGGGAAACTTGTGAGCCACGATATATGTACTTATTTCGGTCATATCATCGTAAGACCATGCAAATATGTCTTCATGCTCCTTCAGGAATTGTGTATACTCTTCTTTCTCTGGCGGTGACAGGTGGATGCTGATGCGGGTTTCTTTGACAGTCTCTGAATCTCCCAAGTTGATTACCTCGGTCTCGTCCAGATTGGACTTAGGGTTGTTCTCAAAGTCCTCTACTTCTCTGACGATTTCCTCGGGTATGATATCTTCTTCTGAATCACTGTCCTTTTGTTGCGTTGTCTCATTGCATGTCACAGTCATTGGTTCATCAAGACAGGAAATAGTAATGTTGTATAGGTAAAAGTATGAGAGAAAAAATAATAAATATCGATTCATTAAAACATAAAAGCGATTTTCAATAATTTAAGTAAACGTTTCGGAACATTGTTAATTTTATTTAAAACAGAATGCAAGAAAGAGAAATCATTTTCTTGGAAAGAAAAAATAAAAAATGTTGTTCAGCCTTGCTACCCCGGGAGTCGTCGGGCCCTGGATGGTCTGACAGTCCAGTTTATGAGGAACGATCCCTTGCTCACAGCTTGGATGGTAGGGCCTTCCTCCTCTCCTCCTCAACGATGACACAACAATCCATATCCTCGTCTTCCAATAATAAGTTCCTTAAGGCTGCTAGTGCTTCCTCCTCCTCTGGTCCCCCTATGACGTCGGCTTGCTGGAAAGTCTGTTCCAGATGCGGTATGGGTTGCTCCAATGGATAGTAAGGACCGCGCCATGGTGGCGTCCAGTCATCGTACTCTTTCCAAGTGTGCTAGTAGCCCAGGCCAAAGGTAGTGTCGTGGCGCGTTAGTTTTATTGGCTTGGAAATGCCTTGAAGATTCTTACCGAGACCTTTGCCAGGTTTGTATCCGCTCCAATTCATTATGCTTTCAATATTACTATTCCACCACTTATCCTTGTCTATTACGTTGACCCATTCGATGTGGTGGTAAGTTTCTCCACCAAGCCTTCTTCTACCTTCAATTACTGGGATAGTCTGGCGGTTGTAGAGGGGGTTGCTCCCATCCCCATGGATAATGACTTCCTGATGATTCCACTCGAATTTTACCGCCTGATGCAAAGTTTTCAGCCTCAGCGGCATGTATTCATGGTCATCCTAGTAACATATTATAGGACGTGGATATATCTAACACCTGAAATTCAACCTCAAACCATGTAGGCCCTATCTGCAAACAAAGACTGATTTCTCCAATGGTGGACCTTTGAGACCCATCGAAAGCCTTTACATTCATGGATCCTTCTTGTATTTTGTACAGTCCGCTTGGTTAAGTGTAAGAGTATTTTTGAACTGATGTCCGTGTGTGTAGTGAGAATAGAGGAGAGTATATATAGAAGTTGAGAGCTAGACAAAATAAGGTAAAAAAAATCAATTGTGCAGCAATTAGGGAAATTTACAGAATCAGTCATACATAAAATCAGCATAGTCTCCCATAATCAAGGGTTAATCAATCAATAGTAAAGAGTAGGACGGATATTTAAGGAAAGAAATCAAGTAGATTTAGATACGGAGTAGGCAATTAGGGGTAAATAAATAAGAGTTTAATTAAGGAAACAATTAGTAAGAATCAGCACGTATCACAGTAAATAAAATCAGGCAAGAAATAATTAAAAGGTGTAAAAATAGGGAAATAACCGAGAAATCAGCACATAGGCATCCATATAGCAAATCAGTAAATCGAAAATCAAAACAACACTGATTTAAGGAGAAAAATATAGGTTTTCCATGAATAAACAAACAGACTGAATATAGACACGTAGAATCAGTCGAGAAATCGAATCAGGAACCCTAATAAAGGCATATTAGGGTAAATTCACAAGATGTTCAAATTAAACGAAGAAGAAATCATGCGAACCAAATCACAGAACAAAGTCATGTAGCCAGTAACACGGACAAGCTCAGAATCCAAACAAAATGCCAAAAATTGGGGGGTTTAGCATAAGCTAGTTAGGGTTAAGGCAAACCTCAACAAAATCAGTCAAAACAGATAAGAACATGGGATTAAACTCTTAAAGTTAGAAAACGTTTTGAAGAAAGGATTTTCAGGAAACCCTAGTTGAGAAGAATGACAAGCCACTCGAAAATCAGAAGATTTTCATAAAAACAAGTGAAAATAAGTTCGACCCTTCTCAGATCTGTACAGATCTGAGAAGTTCAAAGGACGAAATTAGGGGTTTGAAAAATAACACAGAGATAAAGACATAGGCTTAGAAATCCATATATTTAAGGCAAAATAAGTAGATCTTAGTAGAAATCGAACCAGAGTAACTTGAGACAGGCAAGAAAGGGCCAAAGGCGTAAGAGGACTAACCCTGGTCCCTTGAGTACCTTAGAGACGGCAGTACCCAGCGTAAGAGAGACCCTTCGAGGTCTGAGGGTGGTGAGAAACCACCATGGAAGGCGGTGGAGAGTGACGGCGAGGGGGAATTAGGGTTGGTTTTAGAGAGCATTTGAGAGGAAGGGAGGTGAGTGACGGCGGGGTGAGAAGAGGAGAATGAGGGGTTTGGGGGGGTAGTTAGGTTTAATTATGGTAGGAATAATCTAGGTCGTTGATCAAAATGATCAACGGCCAGGATTTAATAAGACCTATGTCGGGTTAGGTAAGGGGTTTGGGCTTGGGTTTGCTGGGCTGGTTTATAAAGGTTTTGGGCTAGTTAATTAGGCTAAAATCGAAATTAGATAAGGCTATTTGTTAAATACCCAAATAAATTAATTAAAATAATCTGTAAAATAATTACTACTTATAGAAAAAATAAATTTCATGCATAGAAATGTTTTAAAAAATGGTTATCTAGTATTTAAAAATACAAAAGACTAATTTATGGTAAAAATAACACGAACATTATATGCATGGGCTATAATTGCAAAAGTTATTGCAACTATAGCCAAAAAGGTGTCAATTTGGCTTTTATGGAATAATTTAGACTTAATAGGGCCATAAATAGTAAATTAAATCAGGAAATATTTTTGAAATCATTTGTGATTCAATTTGGTATTATTTATTAGAAATAGAATACTCGGCAAATTAATAAAAAATGTAAAAAAAAAATTGCGAAAAAATACCAATTGATGCTAATGCATGATTTTGAAGACATATATGCATTTTTAAAATTATTTTGGGAAAATTTGGGTATCAACACCAGCCTGGTTCATATTCACTTCAGAAAACATTTGGCTAAGGCCATGACAAATTTCATCAATGTTTGCTTGCGGCGAGGAATTTTGATCCTCTTGGAGTCGTGCTTGACAAAAGTATAGAAAATGTGAGGGATAGGTTGTTACAAGACCCATCCATGCCTTTTATGGTGCTTGTCTTTGTCTTCGTCTGCTTGTGTTGCCCTGAAGCCTCAACCAAAAGTACCCATGGTTAATGAACGGAGAAATGGGCTCCGAAATTCCTTTCAATAATGCCCCCAAGCCTTTTCCTGGCTCATAACCTTATCTCAGCATAAGTGCAGTCACTATTACAGATGTGGAAAAAAGACGAAGATGCAAAATGGGCTTTCCTTCCTCAACATGGTCTACAACAACCACTTCAAAAGTACGACAGACAATGGACTCACACCCTTCCTTGGCCTCAATACAGGGGATTAATGGAACTTTATAAATGGACGACTCGTCTTCCCCGTGAATAGTAATTTCTTGCTTGTCATGTTTGAATTTGAGTATCTGACCCAAGGTGGATGGCAAGCTCGGGCCGTATGGATCCATGGCCTTTCAAGAAGAAAGTTATAAGAAGTGTCCATGTCCACTACTTGGAAGACAATTCCAAAGTCAACCGGCCCAATCGTCATGGTGAGGTTTATCTCCCCAATGGTACCTCTCGCTGAGCCATCAAAAGCCTGTATGCGGAAATTGCTATGTCGGATTCTGTCTGTATTGATCTTCATGCTTTTCAAGGTGGAGAGAGGACATACACCTACACTCGAGCCTCTATCAACCATGACTCGCTTTAAATAATGCCCCTCACATTTGACAATCAGGTGCAAAGCCTTATTATGCATGGTTCCCTCCTCGGGAAGTTCATCATCAATAAAAGAGATTCCGTTCACCTCAAAAAATTGGTTGGCCATCTTCTCTAACTGATTCACTATGGTCTTCTCTGAGACATGTGACTCGTTCAGGATCTTGATTAATACACGGGCATGATCTTCTAAATGTATGAGTAGAGATAGTAGAGAGATTTGGCTAGGAGTCTTTCTCAGCTGGTCAATGATTGAGTAATCTTGGACTTTCATCTTTTCCAAAAACTCTTCCGCCTCTTCTTCAGTGATTGGTTTCTTTATTGGTATTTGTCCTTCTCTGATTTTTCTTCGCCTTCCTCAACTCTTCTGGAGAGTAACACCTCCCCGATCGAGTCTAACCTCTAGTTTCCCCACTTCTTCTATGATTTCCTTGCCTTTGTAGGTCATCACAGTTTTATTGTAGTTCCAAGGAATGGTTTTCGTGTTTGTCACACGAGGTTGTATGGCAGGCTTGATTATGATCGGCTTTATTATAACCTTTGTACTACCCTGATTCTGCCTTGTGATGGGGTGGCGTCCAAGGACATACAACTTTGGGCTTGGAACATTGGAGTAAACTTCCAATCTCGATATTTTTGAAGCAAATAAAGTGCCTTATTTGAGCTATTGGCGCCTTTCACAATCAACGACACATATCGGCTTAGACTAACTTCCAGTCATGTTCCTTCTTAAATCATTCCCACTTTTATTTCTGCTCGGCAAACCGGCTTGTATTCTTGATCTCGGTTAATCATTCCCATAAAATGAACATCATTGTGTACTGGCAAAGGGTTGTTTGTCACATTAGAAGGGTCTTCGTCATTCATTACCACAATCAACCTTTCAGCGACTAGTCCTTATATGGCTCTTTCCAGAGTCCAATAATCATCAGTGTTATGCCCCGTGGAATTTGAATGATATTCACATCTAGCATTTGTTTTAAATCCATGTGAATCGGGATGCATATGGTAGGGAGCGAGGGGTCCAATCACGCCCATTTGCTTCAGCTTCTAGAACAGACTAGAGTATGATTCAGCCAATGGAGTGAATTTTTCCACCGGCCTCTGCTCTCGACCATAATCCTGCTTGGGACGAGCATTGTTGGGTGCCTGAAAATTTTTCTACTGAGGTCTAGGAATCATTGGAGCTGGTGCCCGTACCTGCTGATTGGGAGGTCGAGCATAATATTGAGCATTGAACACTGTATACTGTGGTGGGCCCATAGAGTGTTGAGGAATTGGCGGGGGATAATAATGTTGAGGGTAGCTAGATTGCCCCTGCTGAACTTGTATATAAGAGCGTGATGCCCTTCTTTGAATTTCCCTGGATCCCGAAGTCATCATGGACACTTAATCTTTCTTCTTTCTATTTTCCAAACTTCCCGACCCATTTTGGATAGCTTGGGTGGTGGCTTTAAGAGCAGCTTGACTTACAATTTTTCTAGCCTTGAGGCCATTTTCGACCATCTACCCTATTTTGATTGCTTCTGCAAAAGGTCTACCCATCACGGACATCATGTTTTGAAAGTAATCAGGCTCTTGAGCCTCCAGAAAAACAATGGTCAGCTCGTGTTTATCCATGGGTGGCTTGACTCTAGTTGCTTGCTCACTCCACTTGATTGCATACTCCCTAAAGCTTTCAGTCGGCTTTTTCTTCATATTGGACAGGGAATTGTGATTTGGTGCAATATCAATGTTGTACTAGAATTGTTTGACGAAGTCATGGGACATGTCGTCCCAGACATGTCATGAGAGTTATCTTGGTCAATGAACCATTCGGAGGCTACCCCCACAAGACTTTCCCCAAAATAAGCCATCAACAATTCTTCTTTTCCACCTGCACCCCTCAACTGGTTGCAGTACCTTTTCAAGTGGGCGATAGGGTCACCGTGTCCATCATACTTCTCAAATTTTGGGGTCTTGAACCCTGGTGGCAAATGGATGTGAGGAAACATGCATAGATCACTGAACGATACACTTTTGTGACCACCTAATCCTTATATGTTCTTTATGTTCTGTTCAATATTTTTCATTTTCCTGGCCATCTCATCTGGCTCACTGGTCTTGGTAGGCTTTTCATTTTCCACTGGTGACTTGTACTGAGGAGTCTGATTGTATGGAGCCGAGACCCTGAAAGCCATATTTGGAGAGTAGTATTGGCCATCATAAGCATGAGATGGTGGCTCGTTATTTGTCCTCGTCGTAGGAGGTGGTGGCGGGATTGTATATACCGGCGGGCCAGACACGATCAGAGGGGTGTTCCTGACCGGTGCGGCTGGAGGTCGCACATTAGAGATACCAGGGGTGGAAGCTGTAGTTTGGCACATTTCCTGGTGGTAGAATGTGATCGCTCGTCACTAACCAGATCATTTCATCATTGTTAGCCATTGCTACCTTTACCTTAGATCTAGTGAAGTAAAGATGTGTTGCCAGTTTCACCACAAACCAACCACCTTAAGCTTACTATTGAAGAGGCAACAAACGTGTTAGGGTTAAGCATTTTACATATACGAATCACACGTAAATATGCTATGCTCCTAAAATTATCACCATCTCTAATATGCTTTTGCAAGGCTTCATGTTTCATTCCGGCTTATAAAGTTGCTGCTTATTGACGCTCCTACTTCCTTCTCTTCTTCTCTTTTTTCTTGTTCTCTCTCTCTCTCTCTCTCTCTCTTTCGCTTTTTTTTCCACTCACCTCATTTTGATCCCTCATTTTAGAGTCGTTGAGAAATATTTCGATCAAACCTTTTGGGGGTTGCCTACGTATCATGTCGTTGCATGAATCAGATCATTACGTAGTTCAAGAAGATCAGGAATAAAGTAAATAAACTAAAAAATGTTTACCTCATATACAAATCAGACCATGAAAGCTCCTAACAAGGAAAATATTTTGGATTTTTTTGGGGAAATTGTTGAAAGAAAGACTTCTAAAGAAGAAATAATTATTTTATTTTTTTGGATTTTGATTTATTTAGAAAAAAAATTATAAAAAAGAAAGAAAATATTTTTGGAAATTTGAATTTTGAAAACAATTTCCCAAAAAAAAACGAAAAAAATCTTTGGATTCTGAGTATTCTTTTTAATTTCTGAAAGAAAACTCCTGAAGAGAACAAAAATATTTTGCAATTAAAATATTTTTCTAGATTTGATGTATCAAATATTAAAGGAAATTTTTGTTTTGATTTTTGAAAATTGGGGCCGGACCCGATAAAGGTTGCCTACGTACCCCATTGGAATTGTGAGAATCGAAGTTGCATAGTTCGAACCAAGACTTGACCTTTTTTTTTGGGACACCTCTTGTCGGATTAGACCTTTTTTTTTTTAATTTAGTAAAAATGAATTATTTTTACAAAACTGGGGGAATGATTTTTTTTCAATTCCGCTCAACTAATTTTCTAAAGTCAGTCAACAAATGCAAGCAAGCCTTCCAAATAATGCAGAAAGTAGCACATAAGTGAACATGATGGTCTCAAAAAGGATACATGTCTTATATGTACCCGGCCCCTGTGTCGAGCTTCGCTAAGTCAAACGCACATAATGCAACAAAAAGATCCTACTAGGGATAACCATGCATGTGGCTTGTTCTTCTAGGTTTTTTGAAAAAAAGGGATGAGGTGTATCTAGACTGGACATAAAACAAGCGGACCACTCGAGTTGGGAAGGGGTAGCGTACCGGGAGCAATACTTCTCCGGCTTAACTATTGGACCCTTCCCGTTCTTAAATATGGGTGATTAATAATCCTTCACCGGGATCCCAGGCCCACCGGCTTTATCTCAAAAAAGGATGGGGCGTGTATCCGTGATTTTCGAGGTAGTATTCAGAAGACTCAGAGGGGGTGCACAAGAAGATAATTTATAATACAGTTCAACAGTATCAAAGCGGTAAAGAGCAGGCAAGTAGCGCATTAGGAACAAATAGATCACAATTATATACAAAAATTAATAAAGACAAATAAAGTCAATGTGCAAGCTCGAATTCTTAAATGTCCCAAGCAGAGTCACCAGAGTTGTCACACCCCTTTGCTACCCTCGTAAAAGATAATATGTGTTATGGATTGTGGGTTAAAGAGTTTTTCGAATTAAGTGACAAATTTGGGTGGGGATTATTTATTTACAGATTCGCCACTTGGAATTGATTTTTCAGTGTTCCAAGTCATCATTTATTTGAATCCCTAGTAAAAGGAAGGTTTGACTCTATTTTTATCGGTCCGCGAAAATAAATTTCAGGTAAGAAATTCTGTTGACCGGGAGAAGGTGCAAGGCATTCCCCAAGTCCCGTGGTTCTAGCACGATCGCTTTATTGACTTAAAACTTGGCTTGAATTAATTTTGGACAAACTGTGATTTATATAATTTTCATGTTTTACCTATCCGATTTTATTTCTTGATTATTAGAATTATTAAAAAATAATTTTGGATAAATTGCGTTGTCATAACCACGCTATGCAAGGGAATATATGATCGAATAACAAAATTAATTAACTTATCATAATTGCGCCTCACAAGCGAATCTGAAATCATGACGATCAAATCATTTGTAGTACTTTCGAGAAATTACTACATTTGAGAAAATTAATTCTTGAAAATTATTAAAAAGTCAACTATCGCGTTACTCAAGCGAATTTGGGATTTTACCAAAGGATTAATTAAATTAAAATTAACTAAAACTAATGTATGAGATTATTGAATTAATTTATTGAATATTGAACATCACGCTACACAAGCGATTCCGTGAATAAACAAGATCAAAGCATGCCTACTAATTGTCTAGCGCTTACATTAATTATAAAAGAGACTAAGTTATAAAGTCATTTAATGAAATAAAATCTAATTTTTATTGAGGTTATTCAATTAAATAAAAATATAAAAGTTGGGTCAACTTGTTATTTTAAAGAGTGGGCAATCTTCCTACTAAAAAGCCAAAAGCATTTTTAACCTCATGACCCGAAGTAACTTAACATCTGACAATATTATAAATTTATCGCACCAATTTTCAACATGCTAAACCCCAAATGACAGTGCTATAAGCATTCATGAGAAACCTAAAATGATTAAAAGAAATCAATATAATACCTAGCAAGAAACATTTTGAGCCCATAAGATCAGTTCCCCTTTTTTATAACTTCAACATAACCACCAACAAAAAAAATTGATACTAGTTTTGCACAAAAAAAAATTAAAGTATGAAGTTTAAAACTATTTCATATCTGTGTTTATTTAACATCAGTTAAATAAAGGCAAACGAAGCCTTCACACTTGAATTTTTAAGCACTAACTAGAGCTAAACATGTTAAATACACACACTATTTTACTTTGAATTCTAACAGTGATACAATGAAACTAATCCAATTTGCTACAAACTAACAACCAAATATAGTGATTCCATAACTCCAGAATTTATCTAACAATCAAAAAATAGAACAAGAAGTAGAAGAAACTAAAACGATCTCAAGCTATTGAATCTTCTTCGTTTCATTCATATAAGACTATGTTACATAAGCGTAGGAATTATCTGGATCGCCAGAATAATGAAATGCAGCAGTGAGTGAGAAGATTTAGCAACAAAAAACAACAATAAATCAGCAACAAAACAGTAGTAAAAGTGTTGGAAACCCGGCAGAAATCAAACCCAGAAACTCAGCAACTTCCGAAGAAGAAAGAGATCAAAGATGACTTCAAGGAGTATGTATTTCAGGAAGATTTTTGCTCTCAAGAAACTACTTCAAGTTCTCAAGTTTTGTGTCCTTATAGAGTGAGTAGAGATGTTCCGAATATGTGTAAGATAGTGTCGAAAGACCTCATCTTTATAGGAGAGGAGAAAGACTCTTGGAACAGATTTGTTTAACAAAAAATTTGTCCGAAATGATAGACTTTTGACTAAAAATCTGTCCAAAACCAGAAATCTGTCCAATGATCAGTTTGCCTTACCAATTGTGGACAACTTTTTGGGGTATTATACTCCAAAATAATCCGCAACAGTGAAAGCAACCAAGCCCTACACTCAAATTTCTTTTCTTTCCTCTCAATCTCTCAAACCAGATTCTATGTTCAAACCAAACACATGACTCATGTTAATCCAATCTTACTAACATACACTTATAACTGCTGAAGTGATAATATGCTAAGTATTTCAACATAGACTATCATCAAACATTTGGGCTATAGATCATTAATTCATTAGAACAAATAAACTCATGACTTGAATAGATCAACAACTCAACTAAACAAACTAACCATACTTCAGAACAAATCAAGATCATTGATGACTCTGAACGATGATTAACTAACACAAATAAAAAATCTAACTGAACTTCATATAACCCGTATCAATCGGTTAACAAAAAAAATTAACAAACAAAACTAGAAGCTAATCAATCTAAAGTATCACACGATGGTCATGAACCAACATGAAACAACCAACTACCAACCGCTAGTCCCAAGCCAAAACACGATTTGAATCTAGCAAATATCATCTAGTTAAGCATGAAAAGATAAAAGCAAGGTAAGCTAACAGAACCAATCATGTTTCTCAGGATATGCCAATCAAAACAGATAATACGACTAATGCAAATGAGACTAAACGAGTGCATATTAACCAAAAAACTTAAACTTGAACCAATGCATAGTTCAAACTGATATACATGAGTCGAAACCAACACTTAAAACTACCTATAAACGATATTGAAGCAAAACTAAAACTAATTGAAATTAAATACTACCCAATTACGTGGGATTAAACGAGACGGAAACTAAAACATGATCCTAGTCTTAACTAATAGAACCAAAAATCAGAAAACAGGAAAATGGATTAAGGTTTTACCACACGAGGGAAATCGAAGCCAGCTCGGGCAGCGAGGAAACGTCGAGGGTGACGAGCTAACTGTCCGACATTGAAGTGCACGTTTCCTTTTAGCATGCGCCAAAATAAATAATTTTTGGCATCGTGTTAGAAGGAAACGAGTGCCTTTAAGTCGAGATGAAGCTAGAGTGGAGAAGCATTGGTGGTCTTGGGTGGTCGCGGCAGCGGGGTGGCTGGCAGTGGCGCGGATTTTCAGGTGAAGACCAAGGGAAAAAGGTAGGTATTGTGAAGCTCTATCCATTCATGTATGTGTTGTAGGGTGGTGATGGTCGGAGCTTCACGAATTTGGGCAAAAAGGTGGAGGCTAGGTTTCCTAAATCTAAACTTCATGGAGTTTGATGGGGTTTTGAAGGATTTGGTTTGAAGATGTGGAAAAGGGAGGTTGAGGAGATTGTATGGTGATAATTTGGGGGTGTTTGGTGGTGGCGCCACTGCAACAAAGGTAGTGGCGGCTAAGAGAGAGAAGAGAGAGATGAGGGGAGGCTCTAGGGCTTGGGGTTATGGGAAAAATGTTACGCCCCACAATATTACGTCGATGTTACGTCCTGCAGTATTATATTACGATGATGTTATTCCCTGCAGTACTACATTACGATGATGTTACATTTTGCAGTATTAAATTACGACGATATTGCACCCTGTAGTATTGTGCGTTGAATCAGCCGTAAGGTAATTGACATTAGTCTAAGAAAAAGATTATTTGGAGATTATAAGGATTATGTTATTTCAAACGAGTAATGAATAATTTCGTGAAGGTGAGAGGGGAAGCAAGTCAAAGAAAATAAATTTTCGTCCAAGTTTGGCATGTTAGGATAAAATTCGGGCAAAGCGTTAATACCCGATATTTATAGAATAGTACCATATAAGGTACCATATGACCATGATAGTAGGATGTATAAAGTGTATTAGAAATAAGTAGAATTTTAAGTAATTTGAGACTATTCTTAATTATGCGGATAATTGTTTAATTACCGGGTAACAGGATATTACCTAATCACCTAATAAGTAAAGATTTAATAATTCCCACCCCCACCTCACGTGGCAGCAAGCCACTACTATGGTCTATGACTCTTACTCATAGTGGCTTAGTATCCATTTAAAGTTATAAGACACTTACGTGTAAGTAAGTGTAAGACCTTATAAAGCTTAGTTTCATAACATTACAATATTTGGTTTCTTCCTAAAATCCTATTCAAGACATTTTCAAACCAGAATTAGTTTCATAGACATTACGGTTCAAACTCCATCCAGCAAGATTTCAATAAAAATTTTGCAACCAAACAATTCTAATGAGAATTGTTAGAACCATAACAACGTAAAATTGTGTGTTCTAAAGGAGTACGGTGCGATCTTTTCCAAAAATATTATACGGAGTTTTTCGTACTCCAGGTATGTTAAGGTTATACCTTCTTTTTTTTTGGCATGATCTATACAACACAAGCGAAATGAGCAAATGCACAACTTTCATAAAATACTCTATTCGTAGAAATTCTAGAGATGTGTATATTCTTATTCTTCCATGTGTCATATTATTCTATCATCTGTTCATGGGTCTCTCAAATATGTAAGTTGGTAAAGTTCATTTCATGATATTAATCAGAGGCATAATGGCCTTATGACGTACCGAGAGATTTTATTAACGTATTTCATATGCATTTCATGCATTTATACATGCACATTGACCCATGACCAGACGGCGTTATATACTTGTATATATGTATATTATATGTATATGGGATATGGAAAAAGGTTATGGCGTTATATACGCATCACCACCTGATCAGCTGGTATACGTTGATGATCTTGCCCACAGTGGCCGAGATGATATGATGAGATGCCCTCAGAGGCCTGATAGTGTTATGAAACATGTAACTATGCACGATGTTGATACCCAATTTTTCCACAATATTTTAAAATTACATATATACCTTCAAAAATATGCTTTAATAGCAATTGGTATTTTTCAATAATTTTTCTATATTTTTATTAATTTATTTTAATTTATCCAGTATTTTATTTCTAATAATTAATTACAAAATTGCATTACAAACGATTTCAAAAGAATTTCTTGATTTAATTCATTATTTATGGTCCTATTAAGATCAAATTATTTCACAATTAGCCAAATTGGCACTCTTTGGCTATGATTGCAATAACTTTGCAATTATAGCCCAATCATATGTTTTATACTATTTTTATCCAGTAATTAGTCATTTTGTATTTTTTAAATGCTAATCAGTCATTTTAATTTATTTTCTAAACATCAATTCCACTTTATACAATTATTAGCTATTTTGTAAATTATTTTATCTAATTTAATTAGGTATTTAACAGTTAGCCCCTTTTATTTCAATTATAGCCTAAAATTAACCTAATCCCTAACCCAATTAAATAACCCAACAAGACCCCCAGCCCAAACCAATTCCTACAGGGCCCAACCCCGGATCAATCTGAGTCGTTGATCAAATTAGATCAATGGTCCAGATCCTTCTTACCATAATTAAACCCTAACTACCCCGACCCCTCATTCTCTCACGACCCTTCATCTATCTACTCTCATCTCTCTCTCTCTAGTCTCTTCTGGAGACTTCCGTCTCTTCAGTTCCGATGAACTCCTTCATCTTCTCCGGCCACCCCTTTGCCGGAGACCTTGAAGCCTCCATCCTCAGGCCTCTCATGGCTCCTTCTCACATTATGTTGATGTCTCTAAGGTATTCAAGAGACCAAGGTCCACTCCCTCACACCTTTGTCCTGTCTCGGGCCTTCATGGCTCGATTCCAGTAATATTTTCCTACTTTCCGGCTAGATATGGTGGTTTCTATACCGACTCTCTCTCTCTGGGTTTTCTCTTTGAAACTATAACTTCAAAACTTCCGATTCTTTTAGATCGGTAATAGATCTATGCATATTTTGAGGTTTTCCTGAGTTTTCTTTAATGATTCTCCTATTTTTCGAACGATCCTTCATTTTTTTCAAAACTAAGGTTTCTTGAAAATCTTTTTCTTCAAACGTTTCTGATTTTTAGTTATTAATCATTTGTTCTTATGTGTTCTGGCTGATTTTTTGTTGAGTTTTTTCTTAACCCTAACTAGCCTATGCTAAAAGCCCTAATCTTGACACTATGTTTGAATTCTGAGTCGATCTGTGTTATTTGATACATAACTTTGTTCTGCACTCTGATTGATATGATTTCTTCTTCGTTTAATTTGAATAGCTTATGATTTTTCCCTTATGTGCTTCCATTAGGGTTTCTGATTCAAATCTTGACTGATTTTTATGTGTTATACTTAGCTTGTTTGTCATTCATGAAAAACCCCTATATTATCTCCCTTAAAAACCAGTATTACTTCAATTCTTTGATTCCCTGATTTGCTATATTGATACCTATGTGCTGATTTCTCGATTATTTCCCTATTTTTACAGCTTCTAATTATTCCTTGTCTTATGTACGATTAATTGTGGTACTTGTTGATTCTTACTTCCTGTTTCCTTAATTAAGCTCTTATGTATTTAACCCTAATTGCTTATCCCGTACTTAAATTATTTTTGATTTTTTCCTTAATTATCTGCCCTGCTTTTTACCAATTTAACTGGCTAATTACTCCCTTAATTAAGGGAAGATTTGTTGATTTATTAACTGGCTGATTCTATGGCTTCCGTAATTGTTGGATTGATTTCCTTTACTCTCTCTTACTCTGATCTCAACTATTATATATAGTCTCTTCTATTCTCACTTCAAAAAAAAATGAACTGATCTGTTCAAAATCTCTCTCTCTCACAATTTTAAAAAAAAAGGACTCTCTTCTCTCTCTTCTGTGCTAACTACTACTATTCTAAGTTAGTCGGTTGCAAGCGAAGGCTAACCATTGTGCATCTCCTACTTTCTTGTTTGTGTTACTGCTTTCTTCACTTCACTGGTATGTTCTAATTTATATTTCAGTCCTCAAACCAACATGTTTCTACTACTGTTGTAATCCAGGACGCTTTGCTTTTACTTATTATTCATCATGTATCTAAGATCCCGAACTCCCCTCTTCATGTTAAGTTAGGCTTTATTTGTTTATGACCAGCATGTTTCTGTATACTTAGCACCTACTTCTTACATGCCTATGACTGGTACATTAGTTTAATCATGGTCCTAGTTGTTTTAGGTGTTAATCTAACCTAATACTTTATTGTACCCCTAATCCTCTAGACCCTTAGGAGTTTCTGATTGTATGCTCATGTGTGTGTCTGCCAGCTATATTTCTGCTCTCACATGCTCTGTATTTGTCCCTCAAATCCCATTACCCCTGTTTGTGATTGTTGGACTATCCTTGGTCCTTTGTGTGATGTTAAGCATCTATTTCCTTCTTCAAAAATGTTTTCTTACTTACCCTTTCTCAAAATTGTTTTCTTACTTAAATCCTTTTAAATAAAAAGCACTATCACATATACTCTTAGAAGCCTAAGTTCAGCCCCCTTCCTGTGAGCACTGCTTTGGGGACCCTTTGAGTGCCCTATGAACTCTAACACACAAGGCTGGCACTTCCCACACTACACATGTTTAACTTTTTGGCTATGTCTGGATGTGAGCACTGCCCGGGAGCCCTTGAGGTCCTTAGGGAACTCTGACACACCCGGACTATGAAAGGCTATGAAACACCAAAGGCATTGAGATTTGGAAGATCTGGGCCTAATTGAAGGCTCCCTATATAAGTAACTTCTTATTTTCCTTTGGTTTGTAATTCATAATTCCCGGCCTGTAATAATTTGTAAACAAATATTTGGGAATGGATAGTGAAAAGGGAAGGGTAGTTGTGTAGGTTATACATGTTAAAAGGTAGATACCATGCCCTTAGGTTTACATTTCTTACGTGTGCACTAGAAATTCATGCTTAGGGCTGATTGTATGCAAGCATATCATGCATTAGATATCCTGTTCCTTAGGCCCATGTTTACTGTTTCAGCATCCTATTATGGTAGTATCATTTATCATATAGAAATCATGCTCTAGGATTAAATGTTAATATAAACCTGTTATTTATGTAAACCGGTTCTAATACCGTTGTAGTGTTGTGGTACACCTAGGATTCATGCTTAGGATAATAATGCGCTAATAACAAGTCATCCTCATACTTGCTGCATAGCATATTCAAATACTGTGACTTTATGCATTTAGAAATCCTGCCTAGGAATTCTGCATACCACCCATTCTACATCCCTATGTGTGCATATTAGATATAATGTCTTAGACCTCATTCAACACCTATTTTAACTACTGATTGCATGAAAAGGCCCTAAAAATAGTTTCACCATGTTTCCAAACAACTGGTAATAGTTCTGTATTTTTGCAACACCTAAGTGCAGCATCTTTAGGCAAACTAACTTGTAATAGTTTCTTTAATAATCTGGATAATTATTGGGTGTTGTCATACGCTTAAGAAATGCCTAGGTATTAAATCTTTTAAGATTGGAACATACTTCTTTATACCTGCTGCTTGACTATTAATGGTTATAATCAGTAAGAAACTGATAAAATTCATCCTCTGAAATTAGTAATAATACTGCCTCACTATTGCATTCTCACCTAGATAGCATGCCTTAGGTTCTGAAGTTAATAAGGCCTTACTTGTGTTTGAGTCGTGCTATTTATGTGCATAATTTGTGGAGGAATACTTGGGCCTCGTATCTGCTCCTATTTGTATTCCCCTTATCTGAAGACCTAATTGTCGGTGTTTGTCTCTTAGAATCTTGTCCATTTAAACCTAGGGGTCAACCTAGTACTTCCTTTTAGGATAGTAGTCCTAGCCTCCTCCAGGACTGATAGGATGGGATGGTTAATATCACGCAATAAAGTCTTTGACCAACACACGCTTTAATTACCTTTGCGAGGTGGGAAAGGTAGAATATGGATATGATGACCGGTGCGCTAATACCACGTGTAGCCCCTCTTCGAGGAGTGATTACCGGGTATTGCATTGATGTGATCCATATTATTATAAACCTAGGACACCTGCATACGTTAGTTCGTAATCATCTCTACTTCTTTACAAACATCTGCATGCTTAAGATTTAAATCCCCTCTTATTTGAGCCTTTACTTGTTATTTATACAAATTCACGAAACCATTTGGCCGGTAACCACACTCGTGGATCCTGAGGGGTGCCTAACACCTTCCTCTTAGGATAATTTCAAGCCCTTACCCAAATCTCTGGTTAGCAACGTAGTTGTAATTGAACCCCTTAGGTGACCTAACGCACCATTAAAATCCTTAGGTGGCAACTCTTCAAAATCTACAAACCCCTTTCCCAAAAGGAAAGAGTTGTCCCAACCAATGTCATAAACCCGATATTCCGCAAGGTAGAGGAAAAAAGGGTGCGGGGACAGCATGGCGACTCTGATGGGGATATCTAGGCTTTTACCATTTCAAATTGTTTCGTGAATTTATGCCTTTATCTTAAATACTTGCACCCTTTCCTATTCCCTTTACATGCAATTAATTGTTTACTTCGGGTATTTACTTTTCTTCAAAAACGAAACTGACATGTCTCTTTGTTTCCTTTAGTAACTGCTTTAAATCATTACTACCGTTTTTATTGCTTTCTTTAATGTGCAAATACGTGACAACTTGTTTTAATACTTATTGCATAAATCATGCTCAACATTCATACTCCACTCGTGCCAAACAAAATACTATAGCAACGCTTGATGAGTGGTTTCGCTCTTCCTATATTATTACCCCCTAAATTCGAAAAGGCTTATTTGCGGTAAAACTAGTCGATCAGTGGTGCAGTTGACGGTCTCGTGCCTTTCCCCCTTGAGTTGTCCGCTCGAGGGTACCATTCTAAAACCTCATAGAAACCTTACTTTGTTATGTTGTTTCATGCATCATGGTCAAACCTAGCCGGGTTAATGTGTCGTCCGCATAATAACCCTTTAAGACAGCCTTATCCAAAAGTCCACCTGGTTTTTCATAATCCCAACGGACACAATCACGTTATGTGCATTTATTTGGAGAAATAAATGCTTGTATGCTAATCATAAGTGTATAAATAGTCGAGTCTGGCGAGGGTAAGGGCCTAACTATGTTTGTCTTGCAGAATATGAGGCACGAAGTCCCTAGATTCGGCATGGTCAGAAATATCCATGCAAAGCTCATGAAATGGTGGGAAGACCTTTCCTCCAGTGATAAGAAACACGTCAAGAAATACCTACTGCTAGGACTGAGTGAGCTAGGGAACTTGTTCGATGGGATCAAGGGTGTAGAATCTGGGGAAGGTCCTTCTGGGACCAAGTAGGATAGGATTTCCTTTTTTTCGTTTTTATCAATGTAATAAGGTCAAGGGCCATTAGTGACTTTATTTCCTACTTACTATTTTAGTGTCGTTTTGGATTCGTCTATTTCTACATTAATGAAATGAGGCATTTTGGCATCTAAGTGCTCCAAATCAACTTGTCACTAGGCCTCCCTCGGGCACAAAAGAGGTCCCCAAATTAGGACGTGTTTTACATTCCCGCACTATGTGTTTAAATACCACAATACTTTTCATAATCCTCACTGACTTGGCTACTTTTGTTTTCGTTTTCCTCTTTCTTTATTTATTTATTCCCCTCCCTAAAGATTAGTTCGTGCATTCTGGCATCGTCATCATCTCACACAAGATCAAGGGCCCGACGAGTCCTGGGGTAGCAAGGCTAAAACAAGCATTACTTACTGTTTTATTTACTAAAATGATTTTCCCTTTTTGCATTTTTTTAATTCCTGCAATAAGATCCTCAATGTTCGAAACAATTATCCAATTTATCAAAAGCATTTTTTTATTTTTCTTATGAATCAATATTTATTGCTATCATTTTTCTCTCATTGCTTTACGTATATAGCATTACTATTACATGTCTTGATGATCCGATGATTGTGACATGCAATGAGACAACGCAGCAAATGGACATTGATTCAGATAAAGACGACATACCTGACGAGATTGTCAAAGAAGTTGAGAACTTTGAGAACAGACCTTAGTCCAACCTGGACGAGACTGAAAGCATCAACTTGGGAGATTCAGAATAATCAAGAAGATACTAAGAAAGATGATAGAAAGGCACAAGCAGTGGCACGAGAAGTTATCATTTGCCTTATTGGGATATTGCACCACAGTTCGCACCTCAATAGGAGCAACTCCCTATATGCTAGTTTATGGTATAGAGGCTGTAATTCCTGCCGAAGTGGAGATTCCATCTCTAAGAATTATACAGGAAGTTGAGCTTAGCGATGCAGAATGGGTAAGAAGCCGTTATGAGCAACTGGCCCTCATAGACGGGAAGAGAATGAATGTAGTATGTCATGGTCAACTATATCAGAATAGAATGGCCAGGGCCTTCAACAAGAAAGTCAAGCCCAGACGATTCACACCAGGGCAGCTGGTGTTAAAGAAAATATTTCCATATCAAGATGAAGCTAAGGGGAATTTCTCTCCCAACTGGCAAGGTCTGTACATAGTTCATAGAGTGCTGACAGGAGGAGCACTCATACTTGCAGAAATGGACGGAGAAGTTTGGCTGAAACCAATCAATCAGATGCAATCAAGCGTTACTATATGTAATCATATTCTTTCTCAGTGATGTAAATTGAACTACGCCTGGCCTGATTCCCGTTTAAGAGGGGATACGTAGGAAGCCTTATGAGTTCGGTCACAATTCAATAAGAATCTCATTTTTCCCCGCAATTGGAAACTAGGGCAGAATTTTGAGGAGGACCCTCAAAATTCCGAAGCAAGTTCAGCCGATGCAGTCAGAAACGTCAACCCATCAAACTGGGGCAGAATTTTGAGGAGGACCCTCAAAATTCCATAGCAGGAGAGGTTTCAATGTCCCGAGTCGTGTCACGGTCGTCGGTTCATACCAAAATTACTTTTTTTATTATACATTATGCTTTTACAAAATCATGCATATTTATTTTTTCTAAATCAGCTTGTTTAGCGAACGTTACCCCAATGACACAGACAGTATCATCAGTATCAAGCAAACTATCCAAGCAGGGCCACCAGGAATGCGAACTAACCTTTCCCCTTTACAAAACTCACGATCTTTCTTTGGATGCAGGCACAAAATTGCAAAAAGCCCCGAAATATATTATCCGCTCCAAGGACATACATCGTTCCTCAAACTCGTCATACCAACACTTATTATCAGCACAAACAATGCTTCATTATCATAATGCTCTACCACAATTTAACACCAGCTAAGAATTTTTGTCGTCCTTCCTTAAATAATTGCATAAGGCTACCTTTCTGCCTTCCGAGGTTAAATGCTACCTCCATCTGCATTCGCATATTGCATAAGGCTACCTTTCTGCCTTCCGAGGTTAAATGCTACCTCCATCTGCATTCGCATATTGTATAAGGCTACCTTTCTGCCTTCCAAGGTTAAATTCTACCTCCATCTGCATTCGCATATTGCATAAGGCTACCTTTCTCCCTTCCGAGGTTAAACGCTACCTCCATCTGGATTCGCATATTGCATAAGGCTACCTTTCTGCCTTCCGAGGTTAAACGCTACCACCATCTGCATTCGCATATTGCATAAGGCTACCTTTCTCCCTTCCGAGGTTAAACGCTACCTCCATCTGGATTCGCATATTGCATAAGGCTACCTTTCTGCCTTCCGAGGTTAAACGCTACCACCATCTGCATTCGCATATTGCATAAGGCTACCTTTATGCCTTCCAAGGTTAAACGCTACCTCCATCTGCATTCGCCTATTGCATAAGGCTACTTTTCTTCCTTCCGAGGTTAAACGCTACCTCCATCTGCATTCGCATATTACATAAGGCTACCTTTCTACCTTTCGAGACTAAACGTTGTCTCTATCTGCATCTATTCCTGCATAAGGCTACCATTCTGCCTTCCGAGGTTAAACGCTACCTCCATTTGCATTCACATATTTCATAAGGCTACCTTTCTGCCTTCCAAGTTTAAATGCTACCTCCATCTGCATTCGCATATTGCATAAGGCTACCTTTCTGCCTTTCGAGGTTAAACGCTACCTCCATCTGCATCTATTCCTGCATAAGGCTACCATTCTGCCTTTCGAGGTTAAACATTACCTCCATCTGCATTCGCATATTAAGTCTACCTTTCTGCCTTCTGAGGTTAAACGCTACCTCTATCTGCATTCGCATATTGCATAAGGCAATCATTCTTCCTTCCAAGTCTAAGCGCTGCCTCCCGTTTACTTTTAAAAGCAATCACTATCTCTATGATTATTCACTTCGCTTCCTTTCGGGCTAAGCTCTGCCATTTTTAAATTCGCAAGACTAAGATCTATCTTGTTAGCATCATACTACTGCATTATCATGGGCTGAAATATCCCCAACCTATCCAAAGGCGTCATCGTTTGGAGGCACCATCTTCATGGCCTGAGAACACCATGTCATGGCCTAGGGAACTCTTTTATCAGTTTGCATATTATTATTCAAAGGCATCATAGTTCAGAGGCACCATCTTCATGGCCCGAGAGCATCATTTCATAGCCCGCGAATCCCGCATCAAGCGATTCATGGCCCAGGACATCATGGTCTAAGGACGTCATCCTCAACTGTCCGAAGACAGCATTCATGGTCCAATGGGAATTTGCATCATGTTTAAATTACGCACAATATATGCTTGTTATTCATTTGCAGGTAATCCGGCTAGCAACAGCCATCCAGGCAGGAGCGGTTCCTCTCCAGTTCTCCTAACTATCCCATAAGCCCTTGACCACTCAACCCTCCACTTTGCGTCCGTCCTTGTGAAACTTCATCGGTATACTTCCCCGATGGCCCCTGAACTACATACGGCTTGATTCCTGTAAAATCAGGGATATGTAGGAAGCTCAGAAGCCAGGGTGCGGCCTAAATCTCTCCAAATCGTTTCGCTTGCTCAAAATTGGCCATCATATTTTTACCCGACAACTCTTTCATCCTTCCCGGGTAAAGAGGGGCAGCTGTTGATACCCAATTTTCCCACAATATTTTAAAATTGCATATATACCTTCAAAAATATGCTTTAATAGCAATTGGTATTTTTTTATAATTTTTCCATATTTTTATTAATTTATTTTAATTTATCCAGTATTTTATTTCTAATAATTAATTACAAAATTGCATTACAAACAATTTCAAAAGCATTTCTTGGTTTAATTAATTATTTAGGGTCCTATTAAGACCAAATTATTTCACAATTAGCCAAATTGGCACTCTTTGGCTATGATTGCAATAACTTTGCAATTATAGCCCAACCATATGTTTTATACTAACTTTATCCAGTAGTTAGTCATTTTGTATTTTTTAAATGCTAATCAGTCATTTTAATTTATTTTCTAAACATCAATTCCATTTTAGACAATTATTAGTTATTTTTGTAAATTATTTTATCTAATTTAATTAGGTATTTAACAGCTAGCCCCTTTTATTTCAATTATATCCTAAAATTAACCTAATCCGTAACCCAATTAAATAACCCAACAAGACCCCCAGCCCAAACCAATTCCTACTCGGCCCAACCCCGGATCAATCTGAGTCGTTAATCAAATTAGATCAACGGGCCCAGATCCTTCTTACCATAATTAAACCCTAACTACCCCCCTCCGACCCCTCATTCTCTCATGACCCCTCATCTCTCTACTCTCATCTCTCTCTCTCTCTCTCTCTCTCTCTCTCTCTCTCTCTCTCTCTCTCTTTTTCTATCTCTCTCTCTAGTCTCTTCTAGAGACTTCCGTCTCTTCAGTTCCGATGAACTCCTTTATCTTCTTCGGCCACCCCTTTGCCGGAGACCTTGAAGCCTCCATCTTCAGGCCTCTCATGGCTCCTTCTCACCAGTGTTGCTGTCTCTAAGGTCTTCAAGAGACCAGGGTCCACTCCCTCACACCTTTGGCCTGTCTCAGGCCTTCATGGCTCGATTCCAGTAAGATTTTCCTACTTTCCAACTAGATCTGGTGGTTTCTATACCGACTCTCTCTCTCTCTGGGTTTTTTCTTTGAAACCCTAACTTCTAAACTTCTGACTCTTTTAGATGTATGCGTATTATGAGGTTTTCCTGAGTTTTCTTTAAAGATTCTCCTATTTTTCGAACGATCCTTCATTTTTTTCAAAACTAAGGTTTCTTGAAAATCTTTTTCTTCAAACATTTCTGATTTTTAGTTATTAATCTTCTGTTCTTATGTGTTCTGGCTGATTTTTTGTTGAGTTTTTTCTTAACCCTAACTAGCCTATGCTAAAAGCCCTAATCTTGACACTATGTTTGAATTCTGAGTCGATCTGTGTTATTTGATACATAACTTTGTTCTGCACTCTGATTGATATGATTTCTTCTTCGTTTAATTTGAATAGCTTATGATTTTTCCCTTATATGCTACCACTAGGGTTTCTGATTCAAATCTTGACTTATTTTTATGTGTTATACTTAGCCTGTTTGTCATTCATGAAAAACCCCTATATTATCTCCCTTAAAAACCAATATTACTTCAATTCTTTGATTCCCTGATTTGCTATACTTTGAGCACGTGATTTTTGCCTATCGTATAATCCTACAAAATCTCAGTAAATTAGTCAATTTTATGGGTTTTATTGAATTTTAATGCTACTTGTGAATTCGTTTTACATTATGAAGTCAGAATTCATCATTTAATCTATAAATAATTTAATATGGTTTGATTAAGCACATAAACTTGGCTACTATTTAAATAAATAAAATTGTTTGATATAAAGTCAATTAATGTTCAAATTCTTAATTTAATTATTTCTTTCAACAAAATTGTGAAAATTGCCTTGTAAATGTTTAGGATTAAATTGAAAGGTGTGAGTTTAATAGAATTAATAACAAAATTAATTTATAATCAAT
>MDKI01011489.1:0-69960 GCA_005239505.1 Nicotiana paniculata
TCTTGAAGTGTCCTGCAGTTACCTCCACAGGCTAGGAAAATTTGAAGAGTTGAACAAGCCTGTGACTCTAACCCTTCCTAAGCCATCTATTGAAGAGGCTCCAAAGCTGGTTCAAACCTCTTCCAGCACATTTACGTTATGCCTATTTGGGGAACTCTGAAACATTGCCCGTGATCATCTCATCCAGCCTGACCAATACACAAGAATATAAATTGCTTAGGGTACTTCGTGAGCACAAAAAGGCGATTGGGTGGACCATTGCAGATATTAAAGGTATCAATCCATCATTTTTCATGCATAAAATCTTTTTGGAAGATGGAATTCGCCCGAGCGTTGAGAAGAAAAGGAGACTGAATCCCATTATGAAAGAAGTAGTGAAGAAAGAAGTCATAAAATTGCTAGATGCAGGCATCATCTTTCCTATATCTGACAGCAATTGGGTGGGCCCAGTTCAATGTGTACCCAAAAAGGGAGGGATGACCGTGATTGAGAATGAGAAAAATGAGCTAATTCCTACCCACACTATTACGGGTTGGAGAGTTTGCATAGATTATCGAAGGCTAAAAAAAGCAACCCGCAAGGATCATTTTCCACTCCCATTCATTGATCAAATGCTGGACAGGTTAGCAGGGCATGAATATTATTGCTTTCTGGATGGGTATTCAGGGTACAATCAAATTCTCATATGCCCGGAGGATCAGGAGAAGACCACCTTTACTTGCCCTTATGGCACCTTCGCCTTCAAGCGAATGCCATTTGGTCTTTTCAATGCACCAGTCACCTTCCAGAGATGTATGATGGCGATTTTCACCGACATGGTGGAAAAAGTCGTAGAAGTGTTCATGGATGTCTTCTCAGTCTTTGGGTCATCTTATGATGATTGTTTGAAAAACCTGAGCATGGTGTTGGCCCGTTGTGAAGAAATGAATCTGGTGTTAAATTGGGAGAAGTGTCACTTCATGGTGCAGGAAGGCATTGTTTTGGGTCATAGAATATCTAAAATTAGCATCGAAGTTGATAAGGCAAAAGTGGAGGCAGTTGAGAAACTACCTCCACCAAATTCAGTGAAGGGTGTCCAGAGTTTCTTGGGACATGCAGGATTTTATAGGCGTTTTATTAAAGATTTTTCTAAAATTGGTACTCTATTGTGCAGGTTGCTGGAAAAAGATATCAAGTATGCACCCTGCCTGAAGGCATTTGGGGAGCTCAAGAAGAAATTGGTAACTGCCCCATAATTGTTGCACCTGATTGGTCAGTACCATTTGGACTTATGTATGATGCAAGTGACCATGCAATTGGGGCAGTGCTAGGCCAAAGGAAAGACAAGGTGTTTTATTCCATCTACTATGCGAGTAAGACCCTCGATGATGCACAACAGAATTACACCACCACTGAAAAGGAGTTGTTAGCTGTGGTGTGGGCCTTCGAAAAATTCCAGGCATACTTGGTGGGCACAAAGTTATTGTCCATACAGATCACTCAACAATCAGGTATTTATTTACAAAGAAAGAGTCTAAAGCTAGACTGATGCGCTGGGTTTTATTGTTGCAGGAATTTGATGTGGAGATAAGAGACCGAAAGGGCACTGATAACCAAGTAGCTGACCACCTGTCAAGGCTGGAAAATCATGATCATGTTGAGGAGGGTGGAGATATTAAAGAAGTCTTTCCTGATGAGCAACTTTTTGCTATAACCTAAGAACCTCCTCCGTGGTATGCTGATTATGTGAATTATTTGGTGAGTGGGGTACTTCCCCGGAAATAAAATCTGAAGCAAGGAAAAGGTTCTTACGCGATGTGAAGTCTTACTACTGGGATGAGCCCTACCTGTACAAAGAATGTGGTGATCAGTTAATGAGGAAATGTATTCCTGATATAGAAGTGGAAATGGTGCTGTATGATTGTCATGCATCACCATATGGGGGCCATCATGGTGGCGATCTAACAACAGCGAAAGTGCTACAATCTGGTTTCTTTTGGCCAACACTATTCAAAGATGCCCACACATTTGTTAAAAAGTGTGACCAGTGCCAGAGAACATGAACGATAACAAGGAAGCACGAGATGCGTTTAAATAATATCTTGGAGGTAGAGATTTTTGATGTAAGGGGGATAGACTTTATGGGTCCATTCCCATCATCCAAGGGAAATAAATACATTTTGCTGGCAGTTGACTACGTGTCGAAATGGGTGGAGGTAATTGCATTGCCGACGAATGATGCCATGGTTGTCGCTGCGTTTGTGAAGAAGAATATATTCTCCAGATTTGGTACTCCACGAGCCTTGATTAGTGATGAAGGAACCCATTTTTGCAATTGGTTGTTGAATAACCTTTTAGATAAATACGGGGTTCGTCATCGAGTTGAAACAACATATCACCCTCAAACAAGTGGACAAGCAGAGGTATCCAATAGAGAAATCAAGCAAATACTAGAGAAAACGGTGAGTGTGAACAGGAAAGATTAGGCTGCTAAGTTAGATGATGCTTTATGGGCATACAAAACAGTGTACAAAACACCAATTGGGGCATCACCGTACAAGCTGGTCTATGGGAAGGCATGTCACCTGCCCGTAGAGCTTGAACACAAGGCGTATTGGGCCATCAAGAAGTTAAACATGAACCTTGAAGCCGCGTGTGAGAAAAGATTGCTGCAGTTGGATGAATTGGATGAGTTCAGGTTGCACTCATACGAAAATGCCAAACTTTACAAAGAAAAGACCAAGAGATGTCATGACAAACAGATACATCCGCATCATTTTGAGCCGGGCCAACAGGTACTATTATTCAATTCTAGGCTTAGACTGTTTCCTGGAAAGCTGAAATCGAGATGGTCAGGCCCGTTTGAGATAGTGAGAGTCACTCCATATGGTGCACTTGAATTGCGAGCCATACATGGTGAAAGAACATTTTTAGTGAATGGGCATAGAGTCAAACATTATTGGGGTGGTACCATAAATCGTGAGAAGACCAAAGTCGTGCTCGCTGATGACTGAGGCGAGGTTCTGCGTCGTGCCGCGACGTTAAATCAGGCGCTTCATAGGGGACAACCTATTGACTTGTTGTAATCGTCGTGCCACGACCTTAAGTAAAGCGCTTATTGGGAGGCAACCCAATGCTTAGTTAAATCTTAACATAGATAGAAGTATTTCGTATAATTATAGGTACTAACAAGCTTGCGAGTGTATTCAAGTGAAAGGAGCAGTGTTCTTGCATGACGGAAGGTGAGACCAAGGCCAGGGGGTGCCAGGCGATAAGCTTCTAATGCCTGGCTAAGGCTAGGGGGTACCTGGCGATAAGTCCCTAACGCCTGGCTAACGCCAGGGTGGGTTGGACGTTTCAGCCCCAACACCTGGCTAATGCCAGGGTGGGCTGGGCATTTCAACTCTAACGCCTGGCTAACGCCAGGGTGGGCTGGGCGTTTCAGGTCTAACGCCTGGCTAACGCCAGGGTGCCCGGTAATTATGACTAAAACGCACGCCTAACACCAGGTAAGTTTCTTCTTCTTATTTTTTCATCTCCCAATTCCCTCTCAAGCAAGGGTTTGCTCCCAAGAACACAAACAACAACGATTTTCTCGCACACTCACACTGCAACTCATAGATTAACCCACACATCAGTACACCCACATCAACTCTTCACCCACACATCTGCACACCCATAGCCATACACCCACAGCACACACAAATCTGCACATGCTCAATTTCGGGGTTCACCTCATCCAATTAACACACATCAATCGTTGAGGTATGATTTTATCCCTATCCTTTATTAATTCGAATTGGGTGTTACAATTATGCATGGTGTAGCCGTGATTCATGGTGATTCTTTATGGGTTTATGCAATTCATGTTCATATTGTATTATGTTGTGAATCCCAATCCCCGAAACCCTTTAGGAATGGGCTGAATTTTTTAAACTAAGTGGTATTATGGAACCCCACCCAGATGTGGGTACATGAGGCAGTCCCTCAATTCCATAAGAGCTCTCATAGAAATATGCACGCCAAGTGCTCGATGTAATGCCTCAACGGAAATACATATCCCATTTGGAGTCCGAGTCTCTGGGAAACAAACCACTAGTGTCATGCATCTTCAACTCCATGAAATGTTAAGTGTGAAGAGGCTCACGAGAAGCCCTTTGTGTCAATTATTCATTAACGTACCAAGGTGAAGTCTGAGTAACCTTTGGAAAGCTTATGTTACACACTTTGTGACACCCACTAACTACTGATCATTTGTGGAGGAAAAACAATGCTACCCAGAAGAGCCACTGGAAAAGGAAAGGCCACGTCTTCGGCCCCAGCAAAAAGCAAAGCAAAACCCCCACAACCCCAAAAGAAAAGAAAAGGGGGAGATGCTACTTCCAGTATGACCGCTGAGGAAGCAGCAGCTGCTGTCGCTGCTATGAGACAGCAACCCATTGATGAATGGGAATATGGTCTCAACAGCATACCAGTACAATCCAGGAAATGGTATGCACGCTGCAAACCTAAGCATGTTCACCCTGAAGGGGCCATTAAGGAAGGGAGTCTAAGATCAAAATTTCCAGCGATTTGGCGGAGCATCCATGAGTTGGGGTTAGGATATGTGTTCAGGCACAATGGTGACATCAACCTCAACTTAGTCCGAGAATTCTATGCAGGGTTTGACCATAAGGACAAGAACAGATTGGTGCCAATTCGTGGGCACTTGGTGGATTTTTCGGCCAAGGCCATATGCGATTTCCTAGGTGCACCAAATGTTCTGGTGGAGCCTCTAGAGCAATTCATCCGCCATCCAAACTATAGAGAGGTGAGGCACACACTTTGTGGGGTTGATTCCAGGGCTTCTTGGATTTGGGATAGAGCCACAAATCGCCATAAAAGGTTTCCCAAGATGAAAATGAAGGCTGAAACCCAGGTGTGGCTTAAAGTGATTAATGCAAGAATAATACCATTCAACCATGACACCTTAATCAGCCGAGAGAGGATTTGTGTGCTCTACTTCCTCATGACGGGACAGAGAGTGAATGTGGGCTAGCTGATGCGCTATCAAATGGGGTTGGTGCGTTCGAGCAATAGAATTGATCAAATACCATTCCCAAATTTCATAACTCAGTTCCTGCTAAATGAGAATGTAGCGGTTGATCCCAACTTTGACCATACCATTGATCAATTCCCATGAGAGACTGATATCTCTGGCCTAAGTTTGAAAGAAGAGTCTTCACTGACCAATGCAGAGCGCAATGTGCGGGATGACAGCTTCATGTCCCATATTTATGGGATGATGAATTTGCAGTTGCGAATAGGAGGTCGACCGGCGTCAGTTGATGAGAGAGATGAGTTGGATCAGAGATACCCGCTCAATGCTCATGCGCGACAGATGATTGGAGCGGGTGAGGGATGTAGGCTCCCTGATGATGAGCATATCAACACTCATGATGACTCTGATGCAGAGCCGATGCGCTCGGATGAGGAAGATGATGAAGAAGATGAGCATGAGGAGGAGTGAAGAGCGTCAGATGACGACGACGCTGAATGATCATGGAGTTTCTTGTACCTTGCTTCTATTACTGCTTTTGTCTCTATATGATGCACTGGGGACAGTGCATGGATTAAGTGTGGGGTGTTGTATTTTGTTGTACTTAGGAATTGTGGAATTGTTATACCGTATGTGGGTTCGTGTCGTAGTTTTGTATTCATGATAGTAAATGATTTTCTTTCTTTTAAGTTTTTGTAGTTGTTTTATATATATATAAATATGTGAACTCTTCCCCACGATGGATTTCCTAGACAGCTCTCTTGAGGGAAGTAAGTCTAAAGAAAATACCAAAAAGATTTTTGTTTTAGGTATTGTAGTAATTCCCCCTTGGTTTTTCTTTGTACCACGGTTCTTTTCCAAGGGTGTAACTTGAACCGGGAAATTTAAATTAATTTTGTTTTTGTTTAGAGTAGTTATGAAGAAACTGAGTAAATTAGAGATACCCTATGACATGTTTGATGCCGACATATTAGGTTATGACATACATTCTGCTATCCCTGATATTTGGTTTGACATGTGATGCCTGAGTAAAAATAAATAACCTATTTTGTGACGCCTTAGCTCAGTTATTCGACTTGTATGCTACCGAGTGTAATATTGCTTAATTCTCTCAATTTTGTGTGCTTTCTTGACTTGAGAGTTGAATAAAACCTTTGTGATTGAGTCATGTGCAAAGTGTGAGTGAGGTTTAGTTATTTTCTATGCTATCCTGTGTAGTCTAGAACTAGCCCTATGTGTTAATCGAAGCGAAATTATAGGTTATGCTAGTCTAGGGGATGACGTAGGCATTTTTCTTTCTTGATCATGGATGTGCTTGTCACATAAGAATTACATTTTCCATTGCTAGCCCCTTTGAGCCTTTAGACCTTTATTTGGTACCAACATTACAAGCCGTACCCCTCTTTTGTTCTTAAATTGAGATTTTTGCACCTTTTCCTCCTAAGGCACTTAGTCGCTAAAAAAAGTAAGGTGAGATATTGGGGAGTAGTTTTTGACTGGAGCCATGGAAAGCCCTGTTAGTGCACAAACAAAAATTGTATTCAAAATCCACTAGCCATTGAATCTTCATGTATGGAGTGTGTGTAGGAAAGAAGAAAAAAATATGATATTAAAAGTATGTACAAAAGATACACACCTCCAAGATTTTATTAGTTTGTGCTAGTGAAAATATAGAAGTGCTTAATTGAAAAAGGGCTATGTTTAATATGAATTGTGGCAAGGGAATTGGTTGAGAAGAATATGTGTTGATTTGTGAAGGTAGTGCATTAAAGTGCTTAGGAGGGTTAGTCACTATTCCTAAATATATCCTACCCGTACCTGAGCCTACATTACAACATTAAAAGTACTAATTGATCCTAGATTTGGCTAACTTGAATTAGCAGAGATCTACATTACAGGCAAGATTATGGTACGACCACGGGATGCATATGAATTCTTTGTGAGAGTGAGTGAATTTGTTCAAATTGTGTGATGTCCTTAAATAATGTTCAAAAGCATATTTGAATGTGTGGACTAGTTATATTCACTCTTTTGTTGTTGGTGAGGGCACATGATCTCGTGAACGATTGGTAATGTCATAACTTTCTTGTTAGGTAGGTGCGTGAATTGAGAGGGCTTAGTAGTTGCAAGTCGACTCTTAAGGTTGGGTGGTTGCAATTAGGTTGTTAGTATGATTGATTTAGTTGTTATACTTGGGCATGTTTAAAGAAGGGGAAGAATGTGAAATTTATATCTTTATACTTGATTGCCGGTGTCGATCATAGTTAAGGGGTAATGTGTGTGATTGAAAAGTAAAATACTACTTGTTAATGAAATGTGTACATGTTGAAGGATATTGCTCGAGGACGAGCAAGAGTCTAAGTGTAGGGTGTTGATGCGTGGCTAGAATCCATGGTTTTAAGCATTATATACCTTACATTTTGTGTGCTTTTGTGATAAAAATACACGTTATATGTGCATAATGGAGTCTATTTCATGTGTAGGTGAATTGGAGATGGAAGCCGAGCTAAATGGGTGCATAAACGTTGAAAATACGCTCAAGAGTCGAAAAGGAGTGACCCGGGCCATAGCCGGGCGTTTGGCCCCTAAAGCCAGGTTGACCCTGGCGTTATCCGGGCATTTGGCCCCTAAAGCCAAGCTGACCCTGGCGTTATCCGGGCGTTTGGACCCTAAAGCCAGGCCTGACCAGGCGTTAAGGGGGCATTTGGGGCTTAACGCCTGGGTGCCTGGTCTGATTAATTCCTAGTTTTGAAGGTTTTAAGTGTTTCTCGGTTTGAATAGAAGTCTCCTACACGTTTAGGGTTTGTCCCAAACATATAAATAGACCCAAAAACACAACTTGGAGGAGTGGATGCCATTCTTGGAGAGAAAATACACACAAGATCATTGAGAAGCAAAGGATTATCAGTTTTCTTCATCTTATTCTAGTATTTTCCATTTATGCAGAACTTATGCAATTGTTTAATTCTAGTATGAGTGGCTAAACACCCATTGTTCTGGGGTTGTGGTTAGCCATGAATATTGTTATTCGACATTAAGTTAACCTTGATTATAATTCATTCAATATATGGTTGTTTCTTCAATTCTGCGTTTAATTGTTTAATTGTCTGGCCAGCAGTTAGGTTCTATATATTATCTATGTTATTCTTGGGAAAGCCGTATATAGATTAGAGAAGAATTGAAGAGAGCGCGATCTTAAACCTTCAAGGAACGGATTTGTGGTTAGGATAGGAATATACCTAATCACTGTGTTTAATTAAACATCGTAATCTTAGTGTGTTCTAATAGATTAATTTCATAGGAATATAGGCGTTAATCTATTGAGAATAGGCGAGTAATACTTCTGGAGAAGGCTACGAGAGCAATTATCGATTACTTAGCAACCATGAGTGAATTATATGAAAGGGAGAATTAATTAGAATGCAATACGAATGGTGAATTGATCACAACCCTGGAATATTTGTCTCTACTGAATACACACAACAATAATTTTGTCACTTGATAATCAGTTAGTTCATAGAATTGTAGTATAAATTAATACATTCTTGGATTTTGTTTTGGCTTGATTAAATAACAATTAGAGTGATTCGACAAGTAGTTTACACAAGTCCCTATGGGTTCGACATATAATTTAACATTATATTACTTACTACGACCACGTATACTTGCGTGTGCGTCTGGGACCAACAGGGAGCGCGATCCGAAGTGAATTCAGATGTCCGTAGGTTATTTTGAAGTCATTTGGCTAAAGATACAAATTTAAAGGTTTTGAGAAAATCCGACCGGAATTGGAAATATTGATATCGAGGTCGAAATGCGATTCTGGAAGTTGGACCAGGTCTTTAATGTCGAATATGACTTGTGTGCAAAACTTGGGTTCAATCGGACGTGATTTGATATGTTTCGGCATCGAATGTAGAAGTTTGAAATTTCAAAGTTCATAAAATTCGAATTTGAGTGCGATTCGTGATTTGGGAATTGTTTGATGTGATTTGAGGCCTCGAGCAAGTCAGTGGGATTGGACAGTGTCCCGGAGTCTTCAGGTGTGTTTCGGGTTGAATCGTGTGATGTATCTGGTGTGCTTCGCGATCGCATACCCTCGTGTGCGATCGTGAAGAAGTAAATTGGAGGGCTGCTAGATTGGCTTGTGCGTTCACGGTGAAGGGAGTGCGAACGCGGTGGCTTGGGTTGTGATCTCTATGCGAACGCGGGGTCATGTGTGTGAACGCGTAGAGGAAAGGGGAGCTGGGGGGGCCGTTTGGTCCGTGCGACCGTGATGGTGGCCATGCGAACGCGGAGGGTCAGGGCAGTTGCCCTTCATGAACGCGTTCAAGGCGTCTTGAACATAGAGAAGAAAATTTTGGCCTAGGCAGATTATATTAAGTGCGGGATTTTGGCCATTTCTTCATTATTTCACTTGTTGTGGGCGATTTTTGGAGAGATTTAAGAGGGGAGTTTTGTCATCTATGTCAATGTAAGTTGTTTCTACTCATTCCAAGTTAAATACAAGGTTTATGCATGGATTTGAACATGACAAGCTGAGGAAAAATTGGGAATTTTGAAGAAAACCTAGAAATTTGTATTTTGGAGTTTTACCACGAATTTGAGCATGGAAATTAGAGTAAATTGTATAATTGATCTAGTAAGACTATGGGTAGAGTTTATCTTCGAGAAATTTCGGAATCCGAGCACGTGGGCCCGAGGGAATTTCGGTCAATACTTCGAGCGGAGTTGGGAATTTATATAATTTGAATTGTTAACAAATACTAGAGTATATTTTCATTGGTTTGCCATTATTTGGATAGTCTTGGGACATTGTGCATCAATTGGAGTCGTCGGGAGGGCTTGGAAGCCGGTTATGGAATTTCGGAGTGAGGTAAGTCTCCTTTCTAATTTTGTGAGGTGGAATTGTCCCCATAGGTGAACTAATTAAATGTGTGCCACTATTTGTGGGGGCTACAAACGTACGAGGTGACGAGAGTCCATGCATAGCTACTAATATACTTGTGACCAGGTAGTCTAGGACCCGCTAGCATGCCTTACGTGTTGTACATGTGATCCTACCAATAATATTAGACTGATATGCTATTTAATTGGTAATTTATCCCCTAAGAAGGCTATACTGTACCTCTCTTAATCATTTATAAAGAGATTTGATTTCTCCGTGAATAATTGTGTTTATGATAAGGTTATATTATTGAATATAATTTGGCTAATAAATTTCAAAACAAATATTTAAATGCTAATTTTCGTGTTCTTTGAAGAGAATTTTACCACTTTCCTGGGTAACTATTTTCTTGATAAAAATGTGGACTTATTGTGTAAATATGTGTATCTATGGGTGCCTAAGTCGCATGTATGATTCGCGAGCAGGATAACCTTATATTTATGTGTAACCGCGTCGCATGATCGATTCGTGAGCGGGGCAGATAGATGCATCTATGGTTCGAGCTGTTCGACCCTCGGCAGTGCACAGTTAATTATTGTTGGTCCACGCCGTTCGACCCTCGACATTTTCTTGCGCATGATTATTGCTGCATACTTCCTGTAATTATTACTATTTATTGGCCTAAGAAATTTAAATTGCCAACTGAAAGACGAAGGTTTAATGTGTGAAATATGAAAGAAGTTGATATTTCTTATCCTTGATTATTATTAAATTGCCTATGATACTTATGCTTAGCATCTCACTTAATTATACATAACCGACCTATAACAAGTGTAAATTCGACCTCTCGTCACTACCTCTCCGAGGTTAGGCGGGATACTTACTGAGTACACGTTGTTTTCGTACTCATGCTACACTTGCTATGTATTTTTATTGCACAGGTACTATCACGGAGATGTGGCCAGCATTAGAGACTTAGGTGAGCTGCATTATCCGGAAGTGACCCCCAGCCGACAGATTCTCCCTCATATTGTATTTATCATTATTTCAAATTCCTTGTCCATTGGTATTTCAGACAAGCTTCGTTGTATTTGTAAAGAAATTCTTAGAAATTGCTCATATATTTGTGTCACCGGGTTCTGGGATGTGTTTGGGCTTTACTTTAATGAATTGAATTGATTACTGTCGTATTTAATTAATAAATGTTATTCTCTCATCGGGTTGCAAATGAAAGGTAACGATTTCGAAAATGTTAGAAAAAGAATTTAACTCAACTATTTAATAATTGGCTTGCCTGACAGTGGTGTCCGGCGCCATTACGACCTTATGGATTTTAGGTCGTGACAACATGGTATCAGAGCTCTAGGTTCCCTTAGGTTTCACGAGTTATGAGCAAGTCTAGTAGAGTCTTGCAGATCGGTACGGAGACATCTGTACTTATCTTCGAGAGGCTACAGGGCTGTTAGGAGTACTTCCCTTCTTGATTCCTCATCGTGCGATTTGATTTCCTTTAAGGCTTAAGCCTATGTTTCTTCCTACTCAATCTTACGCGTCGTGAAGCGCTTGCTATGAATCAGTAATTTGAGGAATTGAAATGGTGCTACAGATAGGGTGCGTGATGTTTTTCATGCGTAATTGGTTGGGGTTGTTGTTGTTGCCTGCAGAAGGATAATATGTTGTTTCAACTCAGTAGCTGTGTTTGTGAGAGTCTTGAGGTTATGCTCAGGTAGTGATGATGCTTAGGATTGGTTATCGCATGATATGGGTGTGATGGTAGGATGGTTTCCCATATGTAAGGGCAATGAATGACTTGAAGGGAGGTTTTCTCGGAGCGTGATTTTGAGATTTCAGCATTTTAGTTCCGGCGGAGGAAAGACAATTGAACTATAAATGGTAAGGTTTTGGATTGATAAACTAGTAAGACTTGGTGTTTTCAAGTGAGGTGGAATATTCAGATATGACGTGATATCGTCGTCATTGATCGAATGGAATGTGTTAGTTTGTCGGTTATATGGTTTATTTAGTTGCATGGGGTCAGAGTATTGCGAAGAAGTATTGAAGAAGCGGCTGTCAGAGACCGTGAGGTGCAGTGGTTCAGTACTGGATAAGATAATGAAGGTAACTCGAGAAAGATGATCTTCGGAGAGTTTGAAGTCATGGTGAACTGCTGGTTTAAGAGCTACAAAGAACGATATTGAATTGAGGCAACAGTTTGGCAGCATACGATGAAGGAATATATGTGAGAAGTGCTAGGCGGTGGTTCTATTTCTAGGAGGCCATGTGTAAGAAGCGGAAGTCGAGCAGTCACATAGAGGGGGAGTTTGACCAAAGTGGGAGGGCGACATCATAGTGGTGAATTAGAAGATATTGTAGCGCATTTAGTAGATGTCCATGAGGAGCGAACGGATTGGTACAGTTGGTGAAAGAGAACATGCTTAGGATGGGGTATTGATGTTTTGGAGAGTGCGCAGTGCAGCATCATTGGAAGGTGTCAGTTGGCGATTTCCACAGGTGGGTTATCTCTTGTGAGTAGGTTAACGGTTATGTGGTTGGCATGTTTATACGAGGGATTCTAGTGGCTATTCGATAGGAGGCTGAATATGTGAGTGAGGTTAGAGAATTTGAGTATTCAGGAAGTGCTAACAGGAGAATTTAGAAGAATTTGACGGGTTGGTTGAGCAAGGTCATGCCAGTAATAAATAAAGAATTTCGGTGGGTTCCATAGTGGTGCAAGGAGTAGCTTCAGGCTAAGTGGGAGAGTCCCACCGCCTGCAATTGGGTTGCAAGATCATCTTCTCATGGGGGTTATGGATTGTCAGCGTATTGGCAAGTTATTTCAGTAAAGGGGAAAGGAGTAAAATGGTAATTGTGCATGGGATTTGATAAATGTGTGCAAAAGTTGGCCCTATTGGACCAGGGTTAGGCTTTGGAAGATTCAGAATTTATGCTTAAGGCATAGGCGAGTTGTTAGGGTAGTGACTTCGTCACATGCTTCATTGAAAAGGGTGTTCATGTGCTAGATGAGCCTTGGAGTTGATTGTATTCGGGGCCAAGTCTGAGTGGGTGACTCTAAATAGAGGTCCTAATGAATTCGACAGTTAAGAATGCGGTGCTTAAGGATTTCAAGCCCGCGACATGGTTAAGGATTTAACTTTTGCAGCAGATCGTGATAGGAGGCTTAGAGTGTTCCATGTACCTTTAGTTTGTGACGCAGCATTTGAGGGTATGATAAGACCCGCGGGATTTGAGACAACATGGTCTCGTGAGGTAAGGTTACTCAAGAGGGGTGTGCATCTAGGTTCATAATGTTTCGGATGAAGCTATTGTTATCCTAAGTCAAGTTAAGGATAAATAAGAAGAAGATAGATTGGTTGGGCATGGTTGGAATGGAACATGTACGACAATGATTAGTTCCTTCAGTGTGATTAAATTATGCATGTGGTTTGTGCCGGTGGGCGCGAGGCTTGTCGGCCACCGTAATAGATCGTAATTGGAAGCATTCAAATATTATGGCTTATCAGGTGTAGGCAGATTCCTGGAAGGATTACGGTGATATAGGCTATCTCTTAAGGATTTTCATGTATTGTGATTGTGAGAATTCACTTTTGTGTTGTTATGGTTCTCTTGAGTTGAGAAAAGTAAAAGGTTTCTATATGAAGTGATGTTCACCCTATTAATGGTTCAAGAGTTATGATGGAATTCCTGCGCTATTCCATATTGGCATGTCAGGTGCAGTAAGCCGTAGGGAACTGAAATAAGGATCGAGATTGCGACTCGATGTCGACAAGGATGTCATGAGCTCAGATGAGCGAGAAAAAAGGATTTGAATGTTTTGAGTAAGATGGTGTTGTCTTCAGTATCACCTAAGATCGATGTTTGATGAAAAAAGAGCTTTGCATCCTAGTTATGGGTTCTTGATTTGCTTTACATCGTAGTGTAGTCGGTGGTGTGAATATGCAGACTTGATACCTGTGTGGAAGGATGAGGGAGTATGACCACAGGAAGATATTATGAGTGTGGCATATGGTCACTTGAAGGATAAAGGAATTAGATTGAGTATAAGGAAGTGGAATATTTCTTATTTGAGAAGTTATTCCTGGAAGGCGTTCGGTTCATTTGGTTATGGATTGCGGGGTGTCTGTCCCGGCTATGATGATTGTTCTTGCGTGTTATGAGAGGAAGTGGGTTATTATGGACCTAAGTAAAGCTATTAGCCTAGTGCAGTGTGAGCAGAATCATCTTGAAGTGTGTGAGTCGATTTAAACAGGATTGTGGGCTTCATGTGAGACAGATGTGTTGTGTTCATTATAGCGCTCCTCAAAGAGGGGCGTTGTAATATCAGATGTGGTTCCGTCTTCGTCCAATCCATATAATATTATGATTGTGCCATGTGAGTTGTGAAACAGCTTGATAATCTCTATGTGTTGAGTCTCCGAGTAGTGGTGACATTATGTGAGCAGGAGAGCTCTCGAGATTCAGAGTATATATATATATATATATATCGCACCTCAGCTGAGCTTGAGTTTTGTAGAATATGGCTTTAATAGTCTCCCCAGGGTGGTATTATACACTTATCATGCTTGTGACAAATATTCAGTAATTTGTAATAGCGAGCAATTCAACTCCGTGTGTATCTCCTTATGTTAGTTTCATGATAGGATCGCGTGGCACGCTGCCACGAGTATACTATTTGAATCAGGTTGCATGACGCATTAGTGTGATGATGAGTACGGTTCCCTATAATTATTTTCTTGTGTTTTACTTCCTATTTTTCTGATGAAAGTTCGTATTAGTTGCGTGAGTCGAGTAGTCTTTTTCTGAGTCATTTCCTTATGTATCATGTTCGAGTTGTGGCCTATTGGCGCGTTGTGACATCGTGTGAGACTGATGGTCATGTTTGGGAGTGATTTGTTGACTGAGCAGTTCATACTAGGTGAGACGAGATTTATGGATTCAGGGATCAGTGCGATAAGATTGTGTGAAGTATATCACAGGACAATTACAATTATTTGGTTCGTAATGAGATGATGATTTTAGTTAAGGCAAAAATAAAATTCAATGTTTGGTTAACTCTGCAGTTGGTTAGAAATTTCTACACATCTCCTCCATTGTGGTGGTATCATCGGCATTATAGCAGGATGTGTATATTTATATCATAAGGTGCATCTAGAGCATCAGAGTCGTGGAGTTTTGGCTATTAAGGTTCAGGGAATGTCATTGTGGATAGATGATAAATTATGTGGTGCATGGTGGTAATTCAGCTAAGGTACGAAACCATGTTCTGGTACCTCGTGTGGTAGTTGATACGGTGATCACATATTGGAAACAGGCCTGGCAGAGGATTTCGGTTGTTGAAAACCTGGTTCTAAGGCCCATTTGCATAAATAAAGGAGGATATCTTCAGAATTGTTCGAGCAAGTGTACTCAACTGGGTTGTGGTAGCACGGGCAAGTGCACGAGATGTTAACAGTGATTTCAGACAACTCTAGAGCAGTTCTTAGCACGTTCGAGGACGAACATCTGCTTAAGTGGGAGAGAATGTAACGACCCGACCGGTGGTTTTGAGCTCTAGCGCGCCGTTTAGCGGATTGAGACCATGAGCAGCTTCATTTAAGGTATTATGACTCATAGGCGTGGTCGGAGTTGAATTTCGAGAAGTTCGGAGTCAAATTGGAAGGAAAATTCTCATTTCGGAAGCCTTAAGTTGTAATCATTGACTAAGATTGGAATTTTAAGTAAAATACCTCTGAATCAGGATTTGAAGGTTCCAGTAGGTTTGTATGATGATTTCGGACATTGGCGTATGTTCGGATTGGGAGTCGGATAACCCGGGAGCGTTTCAGCGCATATTATGGAAGATAGGATTTTACAAGAATTTCATAAGTATGGGTTGAAGTGCATTTCAGTGACATTGATGTCTGTTTGGAATTCCGAGTCTCGGAATAGCTCCGTAAGGTGATTCTGGAGTTGGGAGCGCGATCGAAAGTGAATTCGGATGTCTGTAGGTTATTTTGAAGTCATTTGGCTAAAGATAGAAATTTGAAGGTTTTGAGAAAATCTGACCGGAATTGGAAATTTTGATATCGGGGTCGGAATGTGATTCCGGAAGTTGAAGCAGGTCCATAATGCTGAATATGACTTGTGTGCAAAATTTGGGGTCAATCAGATGTGATTTGATAGGTTTCTGCATCGGATGTAGAAATTTGAAATTTCAAAGTTCATAAAGTTTGAATTTGAGTGCGATTCATGATTTCGGCATTGTTTAATGTGATTTGAGGCCTCGAGCAAGTCCGTGGGATGTTAAGGGATTGAGTCGTGTGATTGGACAGGGTTCCTGGGGGCCTCGGGTGTGTTTCGAGGTGAATTCAGACAATTTTTCTCTATTTTGCTGTTGCTATCTTCTGATGTATCTGGTGTGCTTTGCGATCGCGGTCCCTCGTGTGCGATCACGAAGAAGGAAATTGGAGGGCTGCTGGATTGGCTTGTGTGTATGCGGTGAAGGGAGTGCGAACGCAGTGGCTTGGGTTGTGATCTCCACACGAACACGGGGTTGTTGATACCCAATTTTTTCCTCAAATTATTTTCAAACTCGCATATAAGCTTTCAAAATTACTCTTTGCAATATTGAGGATTTTCCCCTATTTTTCCATATTTTAGTAAATTATTTTCATACTATTTTAGTATTTTTCATATTCGAGTAATTCATAAACTATGTTATGAATAATTTCAAAAATGTTTCCAGCTCAGTATATCGCTTATAATCATTTTCTAGCTGTTAAAATTCAATTATTTCACAAATTGGCCAATTGGGTCTTATTTAATTGCAATTACAATTATTTTGCAATAATGGCCTAATTAAACATTTTATACCTTAGTTAATTATTGTAATTCTACCTATTTTAACTCAATTTCATCTTTTTATGATTATTAGATATTTTAATTAATTAATTACGTATATTTTATTGGGTATTTAACACCTAGCCTATTTTATTTAAAACTTAGCCACATCTAAACCCCAATTAACCCAACCCATCTGACCCTCTTAACTAGCCCCAATTGCCAAGCCCAATACCTAAAATCTACCCGACCCAGTCCCTGCTTTAATATGAGCCGTTGATTAATTCAAATCAACGGCCCAGATCAAAGCTTACCATAATTAACTCTAAACCACCCCGACCCCTCAGTCTTCGAGACTGATCTCTCTCTCTACCTGTCTCTTCCTCTCCTCCTTCTATCTAGAATCTTCTGGGGTCTTCTTCTCCGATGGCCTTCACCATCTCTCTGGCATCCTCCAGTCTCACCTCTTTCGACCGTCAGCCGCCTTGAAGCCTTTTCTCTCCAGTCTCTTCACCTCGGAGGCCTCCATTGGTGTTCAACCATGCCAGACCACCATTGAAGCCTTGCCTGGCATTGTTTCCGGCCTTCCTCCGATGGGTTTTGACTCGATGGTGCTCTAAATGACATTGTCCTGAGTTTCACAGCCAGGTTTTCTTACTTCTATCTCTGGTTTCTCACAATAACCCTAATCTCGACCCAAATCTTTAAATCTCTGTATTTCAACGATTTTCAACTCGTCTCTTTATGTTTTGAGCTGTTCTCTACTCGATATTTACAAATATTCAAGTTTTAAACATTTTTTGTCCCTTTTTGTAACTAGGGTTCTTAAAACCCCTTTTACGGTTTTCTTCTAGATTTCCTACTGTTATCGTATGGTTCTCCTTATGTTTGAACGATTGTTTGAGATTTTTTAGCCTGTTGTTTGACTCTGCTAAAACCCTAAGTTTTGAGTCATAACCCTAGGTTCCTGATTTACTTCTCGATAATATGTTGCTCGTCCTATTATGTTTGCTGTGTTTTCAGGAGTATGCTTCGATTGATTTAAGTTTCTTCTGAATTTTACCCTACTAATGTTGTATTAGGGTTCCGACTTGGTTCTGTTTGCTTACACTCTGCTTATATATTTATTCGTGGAATGTGTCCTTTAATATCAGTATTAACATTTGAATCCTAAGTTCCTGTGATTAATTTCCTCTGATTGATTTCTTGTGATAATCTTTACACTATTAATTATTTCTCTTGCTTTATTTCATGACTGATTTTACCGTTTGACTATTACTCTAATTAAACCTCATGTACCTGCCCCAATTCCCTACTGTGTGCTTATTATGTTTACCAATCTTTCCTTATTTACCTGCTTTTGACCGTGTGAAGTGACTCCTTAATTAAGGGAGTCTTCTGATTCTTACTATTTACCGATTCTAAAGTTGTTATAATTACCAAGTTATATTAATCTTTCCCTTATTTAACATGTACTGATTCTCTTTGCCTTATATGTTACTGATTCTTAACATTTTGAATGAAAAATCCCGGACTTAAGGGAGAACTTTCCTTGCTTTCTTGACCGATTGCTTTCGAAATTCCTTAATTATTACTAAACTTGATTTTTACCTTATTTTACTGCATTGCTTTGCCAACTATAAATACCCTGCTCTTTCATTAGAACAGACATGAGTGAATACTCTCAATATTATTCTCTCTTGTGCTCTTTCTCTCTTTCTCTCATTGCTATTCTGCTGCTCTCTGCTCTTGTCCATTAGTAGCCGGCTGTAAGCCAAGGCTACTATTGTGCTTATTCTTTGATCTTGCATTCCTGCTGTACTCTTTTACCATCTGGTATGTCCTGATTACTTTTTCAAAGCTCTGAACCAATGTGTTTATTTATATTCCAGCATGCTAGGTTCTTAACTGTTCTCTATCAATGCTTCTATTGTTTTACATACAATTGATACATGATTGTCTGTGATACTTGTCATGCTTGCATCCCTACCTGTTTATGATTAAGTCAACACTGTCATGGTCTTTACTTACTCTTATGTGCATCTGTAAGCCATCTCTTTCCTGTTCAATTTTCATGTGTCCATGATCCTGCTAAACCTTTATCTGTTATTATTTACTCTACTTATGACTTAACTTGTATGACTATTACTTTCTCTTAGTCTCACCTATTGTGATCACTGTCTGCTATCATATTTAGATATTCCTGGATTTGTGTGGCGGAGATTCTTAAGTCTATGTGTCATTATGTAACCTATTTATCCCCTCTACCCCGTAGTCCCTGTGTGCAACTCTGTAACTGTTGAACCTTTGTTTAATGTTTCTGATTGTTCTTAAGTTGGTCTTTTTGAAAAACAAATTTCCAGTTTTGAAAACTCTTTTAAACTACTCTTTCCTGCACTTCACACTAGTCTTAGAAATTAAGCCCTACCCTCTTCGTGTGATAATTGCCTTGAGTACCTTTGAGTACTCATTGAATTTTGACACACAAGGCTGGTAATTCCACACTGCACCTTGTTCAAATTTTGGCAATTCGCTTGGGTGCTGGTATTGGCCAGGGACCCAACAAGGGCCCTGGGAACTTTGCCGCACCCACGCCCTATAAGGCTGTGAAACTCGAAAGGAGTGAGGCTGGGAGATTGGGCCTGATTGAAGGCTCCCTATAGAATAATTTCTTCTTTTCTTTGAAGCCTTATCTCTCCAGCCTCTTCACCTCGGTGACCTCAATGGGTGTTCAACCAGGCCAGACCACCATTGAAGCCCTGCCTGGGTTTATTTCCGGCGTTCCTCCGATGGGTTTTGACTCGATGGTGCTCTAAACGCCATTGTCCTGAGTTTCACAACCATGTTTTCTTACTTCTCTCTCTGGTTTCTCACGAAAACCCTAATCTTGACCCAAATCTTTAAATCTCGGCATTTCAATGATTTTCAACTCGTCTCTTTATGTTTTGATGTTCTCTACCCGATCTTTACAAATATTCAAGTTTTAAACATGTTTTGTCCCTTTTTGTAACTAGAGTTCTTAAAACCCCTTTTTAACGATTTTCTTCTTGATATCTTAGTGTCATCGTATGATTCTCCTTATGTTTGAACGATTGTTTGAGATTTTTCACCTTGTTGTTTGACTCTGCTAAAACCCTAAGTTTTGAGTCGTAACCCTAGGTTCCTGATTTACTTCTCGAAAATATGTTGCTCGTCCTATTATGTTTACTGTGTTCTCATGAGTATGCTTCGATTGATTAAAGTGTCTTCTGATTTTTACCCTAATAATGTTGTATTAGGGTTCCAACCATGACTTTGATGGATGGGATCGACGGGCAGGACTTCAATATTGTGCCTATGATCATTGCAGACATATAATGGGCCTTCGAAATGTGTCAACGAGGAGTGAAGCATTTCGAAGGTTGCAACTTGTTACTCCAACTTTGGCTCACTGAACATCTACAAAGGGGTGATTACCAACAAGACATCCATCGGAGAATCTGGGATGACCATATAGCTTTCCACCACCCAAAGCGGATGAACTATATCCCAGACATGTTCGCTCAGCCAAAGGATGCCAAAGGATAGGTTGAGCTATTGGGGAGTTTGGCTAAGGACCAGATTTAGTGGATGTTTGAATGGTTCCCAACGGACGAGTTTATCATTCGATCCCGAGACGCTTCATTTCTGATATTAATTGGTCTGAGGGGAACGTACCCTTACGTCCCTCTTTGAGTTATGAGACAAGAAGGGAGAAGGCAGGGTATACCTAGGGTTGAGAAGATGAGCCATCTTCGAGCAGACTTCCAGGATGACGATAGCCCTCACAAGTGCTAAGCTCAACAATTGTGGCACTACAAGATTGTGCTTGAGAAAGATACCATCGAGCCAGACAGGTACCATGTCGGTTGTACTCCTTACTATCTGAGTTGGTTAGAGGGAGACATGGAAGGTCACTTAGATCCAGGGTTTTCTCAAGGGCACCGGGTTATAGATGAGAGAGCCGAAGTGCAAGTTCAGTTCAACAATCTACGCAAGAGGCTCCGTGAATGTGAGGATAATCATCACCAGACTCATGAGTCTAGCAGAAAGTTGATCGAGGAATGGAAGGATATGGATGTCACCTCCATCAGAAGGCTAGGGTACTTGGAGCGAGGAATAGTCGATCTGGAGGAGAAGTTCATCAAGAGAATCGAAGACTGCAAAAAGGCTGAAGGAGCCGAAGGAGGATACATAGCCAGGACCTACTTACTGCTAGGGCTTCACGAGTTGGGGAAGCTGATCGAAGGAAACAGGAATGCCGAATCTGGGGAAGGTCCTTCTGGGACCAAGTAGATAGGGGTGTCTTTTATTTTTGTCTCCTTTGATGTAATAAGGCCATTGGCCATTAGTGACTTTTATTTTTCGCATATTTAGAGTCGTTTTAAGATTTGTCATATTTTTATAATCAATAAAATGAGGCATTTAGCATTTCAATTTCTCCAAATTTATTTGTCGCTAGCCTACCTCGGGCGCAAAAGAGGTTCCCCAATTTAGGATGCGCTTTACATTTCCGTATTACGTGTTTTACCGCAATATTCTTTATAATCCTCACTGACTCGGTTACCTTTTGCTTTATTTCTGTAATTTTTCTTATTATCCCCCTTCCCAAAGGTTAGTTCGTACATTCTGGCATCATCAGTCTACCGCACAAGATCAAATGGCCCTCCTCCTACTCCTCCCAGAGGCAAAGACAAAGGCAAAATTAAAATGGAAGAATCTAGCAGCACCAGACAGGAAAACAAGATTGAAAGGGTTGAGGCTACTGATGGCCGGGGTATTCAGGTTCTGCATGAAAACATGTCACCTTTGGAACAAAAGTTGTTGAAATTCCCTCAACATCCCTGACGTCACCCCTACACCTCCACAAAATATCCCAAAACAGCCAAATCACCCTGCACTTCATCGTCACGCCACTCCCCCAAAGAACCAAACTCTCCCAATGCAGTGCAACACCTGCCACAACACTCCACCCCACCTGTCACACATACTTTCGAGTCCGATGAGAAGGACCTGCTTATGAAGAATCTGGCTGAGGAACTTAGGAAGTTGACTAGCCGAGTTCAGGGTGTTGAAGGAGTCAAGGGGATCGAGGGTTTGAACTATGAAGACCTCTGTATACAGCCTGATGTCGAACTGCCCGAGGGGTACAAACCTCCAAAGTTCGAGATGTTTGACGGTACTGGTGATCCAAGGATTCACCTGAGGACCTACTCTGACAAGCTAGTCGGTCTGGGAAAAAATGAAAGGATCCACATGAAGCTATTCATGAGGAGTTGAAAGGAGATGCACTTTCCTGGTACATCGGCCAGGATCCGAAGAAATGGTCCAATTGGGTGAATATGGCTACAGACTTCATGGATAGATTCAGGTTCAAGACAGAGAATGCACCAGATGTGTTCTACATCCAGAACTTGAAAAAGAAACCAACAGAAACCTTCCGCGAGTATGCTACTCGTTGGAGGACAGAGGCTGCCAAGGTCAGACCGGCTTTGAAAGAAGAACAAATGAAGAAGTTCTTTGTGCGAGCTCAGGATCCTCAGTACTATGAGCGGTTGATGATGTTCGAGGGGCACAAGTTTTCTGATATTGTCAAACTGGGAGAGCGCATCGAAGAGGGTATTAAAAGCGGTATGGTCCCTAATTTTGAAGCTTTACAGGATACCAACAAAGCTTTGCAATCCTGTGGTGTATCCAAGAAGAGGGATGATCACGCTCAACTATGTCTAATAAAAGACTAAGCGGGCGTTGCAAATATAATCCGAGGTATTATGCCCAGAGTTGATCCCACATGGAATTTACGTATCAAGCAAGCTGTTAGATTACTCAACTGTCACTTGATGTTATTTAAATTACTAACACTAAAGATTAAAACTAAAGATTAACTACGCTAAGGTGTAAACAATTGTAATAAAGATCTAAGGTTATGGTTTCCCCCGTCGGTGAATTTACTTCTCGGATACTTTATATAGCTTGATTAGTTGTCTTTATCAATCATGAACACTCTATCTACCATAAATTTCTCTCAAGTAATTATGATAATTTACTAGACGCACTCTCTCAAGTTACACTAGCTAGATTGTATTACAATTCACTTTAGATTTCACCCGAGGTATGTTTATCTCTAATCCAACCCCTAAACCCTCGGTTATGACTTTCATCTATACTCTGGGAGTGATTTGTTCAAACAACTACCTAAATATGCACTCTCTCTCAAGTAGATACATAATAAATAGGCACAGCTAATTGATGGTCATTCAATTAACTACAACAAGAACGTAGTTGAACAAATAGAGATTAATCAACCCATCGGAACTCTATTAATAACACAATAACTTCATCCTCCAACGGGTTCTACCAAAACCTAGATTAAATAAGTTAGCTAAACATGTTCAAAAGAATCAACTCTAAAATAACTTGCATAATGAAACTACAAAGTAATGAAGAAAATCTGTACAAATTGATGTCTTGCCATCCGTCTCTTCTAATCTCCTCTAAGTTGTGTTTTGGGGGTCTATTTGTATGTTTAGGACAAACCCTAAACGTGTAGGAGACTTCGATTTCAACCGGCAGACACTTAAACTCTTCAAAATCTCGAATTTAGTCGGAACAGGGGTCTGGCGTTTGGGCCCTGGCGCCTGGCTAACGCCAGGCTAAGGCTTGCGTTTCAGCTCTAACGCCTGGCTAACGCCAGGCAGGGTCAGGCGTTTGGGCTCTAGCGCCCGACTATAGCCCGATGAACTCCTCCTCGCCTCTTGAGCGTATTTCGATGTATTTTCATCCATTTATCTCGGCTTCCATCTCCAATTGACCTACACATGAAATAGACTCTATTATGCATATAAAAAAGGTATTTTTATCATTAACGCACATAAAATGTAGGGGATATAACATGTTAAACCATGAATTCTAGCCTTGCATCAAGGGACGTAGGAGCCGTGATAGTGGCACAACAAGCCAAATCCCCTCCTAAATACCAAGTATATCCCGCACCTTCCTTCACATACCAACCAGCTCCAAGTTACCAAGCTCAACCACCCGCATATCAGCCTACCTCACCCAGATACTCCCAACTAGCTCCCGTCTACAATGACTGTAACTTCCAACCTTCTCACTACCAATCACCACCCAATCGTCAAAACTTCCCAAGACCTCGCCCAAACTTCGATTGCTGTCCTCCAAAACAATACACTGCCATAGCCGAGCCTGTTGATCAGCTGTATGAAAAAATCAAAACCGCCGGTTACATCACACCCATTCCCGCTGTCACCCCTGAGAACCCTTCTCAGTGGGTCAACCCAAACAAAACCTGTGCCTACCACTCCGGTATAAAAGGACACACCATCGAAGAATGCCGCTCCTTGAAGTATAAGATACATACTCTTATTGATAACAAGATCATTATGGCCAAAGAACCCGCTCCGAACGTCCGCAACAACCCTTTACCAGACCATAAGGGCAGAGGCATCCATATGATTGAGATAGATGATGATTGGGATCCCGAGGGAATAATTGGGTTGATCGCAGAAGGCAACAACCCAAAGAAACCTGCAGTTACTCTGAACCCAACCATAGTCTAGATTCAACCATCTGAGAATGTTGAGGTAAATATGTCTATCCCACTTGAGTTTGAAGAAACACCGCCCGCAAAGGCGAAGGCACCAGTGCCAATTGAGGTTGATTTCGTGTCTCCGGAAAATGCACCCGCATCATTCAAGGTTGCAGTCTTGCCGCCCAAAGCCCGTGTTCCATTTGAAGTAAGGATAGTTACACCAGTTCCGGTGGCTATATCAACCATGCCACCCTTATACTCAAATGTTATCCCTTGGGATTACATATCCGAGGCAAGAAGGAAGAGTAAGAACAGGTCCGAGGAAGCTATCGCAGCACAAGGTATGACGAGAACTGGCAGGGTCTATACCCCCGAATATCTGGCCGAGTCAAGCAGGCAGGCTGCCAATCGGCCTCCCCTGTTGAGACAGGTTCAGATGATCTTTGGAGGAAAATACAGGCTAAAGAATATTCGTTCATTGACCAATTGAACAACACACCAGCACAGATATCCATTCTCTCTTTGCTGTAGAATTCGGAGACGCATAGGAATGCTTTATTGAAAGTGTTTTAGTGAAGCATATGTGCCGAACAACATCACTAGTGGGGAAATGGCCAACATGGTGGGCCAGGTGGTAGAAATCCAAAAAATCACTTTTCGCGACGACGAGTTGCCACCTTAGGGATTGGGACATAACAAGGATCTGCACATCACCGTGCAATGCGAAGATTATTTCATAACCAGGATTCTTATCAACGGAGGATCCAGTCTTAACATATGTCCCCTGATAACACTCAAGAAGTTGGGTAAGAGACTACATGAGATAAAGGACAGAGTGATCAACGTGAAAGCCTTCGACGATTCTCAAAGATCTACCATTGGAGAGATCAGTCTATGCTTGCAGATGGGGCCAACTTGGTTTGAAGTGGACTTTCAGGTGATCGATGTCCCAGCATCTTACAATTTGCTGTTAGGACGACCATGGATCCATGCCGCTGGGGTTGTGGCATCAACACTGCATCAGGCAGTGAAGTTCGAATGTAACCATCAGGAGGTAATCATTCACGGCGATGGTAGAAACCGTATCTATAGTCATCAGACCATTCCCCTGATCAATGGAAGAAGAAAGCTAGGTGGAGGAACTTACCACCATATCGAACGGGTCAATGCTGTTGATAAGGACAAATGGTTGGATAGGAATATTGCAAGTATGATGAATTGGCGAGGGTATGATCCTGACAAGGGACTCAGCAAGAACCTTCAAGGGATCCCTAAATCCATCAAACTCAAGAAACATGGTACTACATTCGGTCTTGGGTATGAGTATATGTGGGAAGAATTCAAAAATTGGTCGCCCCCATGGCGTGGTCACTATTACCCTCTGGAGCAACCAATACCTCACTTGGAATAGACTTTCCAACAACCTTATGTCATATATGGGTCCGATGAAGAGGAAGCACTGGCGGCAGTGAGGAACTTGTTTCTAGACGACGGGGACATGGATTGCTGTGTTGTTCTCGAGGAGGAGGGGGAGGAAGGCCCTTCCATACAGGTAGTGATCAAACGATCATATCTCAAGAATTGGTCCATCAGGACAACTAAAGCGCGCCGAGCCTCGGGGTAGCCAGGCTAAAAACAAGCATTATTTACTGTTTATTTACTAAATGAATTTCTTTTCTTTCCGCATTTTAAATTTCTGCAATAAGAGCTCCAATGTTCAAAACAATTATGCATCTTATCAAAGCATTTCCAATTTCCTTATGAATATTATATTTACTTGCTACTGTTTTCTCCCATTACTTTATCTATACAACATTACTATTACTTATCCTAATGAACCAATAACTGTGATGTGCAACGAGACAACACAACAAATGGACATTGATTCAGAGGAAGATGATATACCTGAGGAGATCGTCAAAGAAATTGAGAACTTTGAGAATAGACCTAAGTCTAACCTGGACGAGACTGAAATTATCAATTTGGGGAATTCAGAGAATGTCAAAGAAACACGCATCAACATTAACTTGTCGCCATCAGAAAAGGAAGAATATAAAGGTTTTTGAAGGAGTATGAGGACATATTCGCCTGGTCGTGTGATGACATGACTGGCCTCAATACATCTACTGTGGCCCACAAACTGCCAACCAATCCAGCATACCGGTAAAGCAAAAGCTCAGAAAGTTCAAACCTGATATGAGCTTGAAAATCAAAGAAGAGATTACCAAGCAGATTAACGCCAAAGTTCTCCGAGTAGTTGAATACCCGACATGGTTAGCCAACATTGTACCTGTGCCAAAGTAAGACGGGAAGGTCAGAGTCTGTGTCGACTACCGGGATCTCAACAGGGCCAGTCTGAAGGATGACTTACCTTTTCCAAACATACACATCCTAATCGACAACTGCGCCAAACATGAGTTACAGTCATTTGTAGATTGTTTTGCTGGTTACCATCAGATTTGGATGGATGAGGAAGATGCTGAGAAAACGGCGCTCATTACGCCATGGGGAGTGTACTGCTTCAAGATGATGCCGTTCGACCTGAAGAATGCAGGGGCCACCTATATTAGGGCTATGACTACTATATTTCATGACATGATTCACAAAGAGATCGAGGTATATGTGGCGACGTCATTATCAAATAAAAGAAAGCTGCTAATCATATGGAGGATTTGAGAAAGTTCTTCGACAGGTTGAGGAAATACAATTTGAAGCTGAACCCTGTGAAGCGTGCATTCGGGGTTCATGCTGGTAAGCTACTGGGGTTCATTGTAAGCCGCCGGGGAATAGAATTGGATCCTTCCAAAGTCAAAGCCATCCAGGAATTGCCACCGCTAAAGAACAAGAAGGATGTTATGAGTTTCCTGGGGAGGCTCAATTACATCAACCGATTCATAGCACAATCCACAGTCATTTTGTGAACCGAACTTCAAGATGCTAAAAAAGGATGCCACAACCAAGTGGACCAAGGATTGTCAAAAGACCTTTGACAGAATCAAGGAGTATTTTTCAACACCGCCATTCGTGGTACCCCCCAAAGCAGGTAAACCTCTGTTACTCTACCTTGCTGTGTAGGATGAAGCTTTCGGTTCTGTTCTTGGGCAACATGACAAAACAGGAAAAAAGGAGCAAGCAATTTACTATCTCAGCAAGAAGTTCACTCTGCATGAGGACCATTATTCTCTGTTGGAATGCACTTGCTGTGCTCTGACTTGGGTCGCTCAGAAATTGAGGCACTACTTTTGTGCATATACGACATACCTCATATCCAGGATGGATCCACTAAAGTACATCTTCCAGAATCCTATGCCCAGTGGCAAGCTAGCCAAGTGGCAAACCCTGTTGAGCAAGTTCGACATTATTTACATAACTCAAAAGGCTGTCAAAGGACAAGCGCTAGCAGATCATCTTGCTGAAAATCCTGTGGACGGAGAATACGAACCATTGAAAACGTATTTTCCCGATGAAGAAGTGTCGTTCGTAGGAGAAGATATTGCAGAATCCTATGACGGTTGGAGGATGCTCTTTGATGGGCCTTAAACTTCAAAGGTGTAGGTATTGGGACAGTCTTAATATCCGAAACCGGTCAGCACTATCCAATATCTGCCAAACTCAGGTTCCCCTGCACCAACAACATGGCTGAATATGAGGCCTACATCTTGGGGCTCAATTTGGCCATCGACATGAACTTTCAGGAGTTATTAGTGATTGGTGATTCAGACCTATTGATACACCAAGTACAAGGAGAATAGGCAACCAAGAATTCTAAGATACTGCCATATCTACATTGTGTGCAGGAATTGAGAATGAGGTTCACAAAGATGAATTCCAGCACGTTCCCAGAAGCCAGAATGAGTTCGCGGACACATTAGCTACTTTGTCATCCGTGATCCAGCATCCAGATAAGAATTTCATTAATCCCATCCCTGTAAGGATCCACAATCAGCCAGCCTACTGTGCCTAGGTTGAAGAAGAAGCAGACGGAAAAACTTGGTTTCATGATATCAAGGAATACTTAGGAAAGAGAGAGTATCCATATCTTGCAAACGCTATCCAAAAGCGCACTCTTCGGAGGTTATCGAACAGTTTCTTCCACAGCGGAGGAATCCTATATAGGAGAACTCTTGATTTGGGTTTGCTAAGATGTGTCAAAGCAGGGGAAGCAACAAACTATTGGAGGAAATACATACTGGTACATGCGGTCCTCACATGAACAGGTTTGTTCTAGAAAAGAAGATACTTTAGGCCAGTTATTTCTGGATGACCATGGAAATAAACTGCATCCAATATGTCCGCAAATGCCACCGCTCTCAAATGCATGGGAATATGATCAAGGTACATCCAGTGAGCTCAATGCAACCAGTTTTCCATGGCCTTTTGCCTCTTGGGGCATGGATGTTATTGGACCGATCGAGCCTGTCGCCTCTAATGGACACAGGTTTATTCTGGTCTCCATTGATTACTTTACCAAATGGGTCGAAGAAAAATCATACAGAGCAGTTACTAAGAAAGTCGTGGCCGACTTTGTTCGCGACCGAATTATTTGTCGGTTCGGAATTCCAGAGTCAATCATCACCGACAATGGTTCCAATTTAACCAGCGACTTGATGAAAGCAATGTGTGAAACCTTCAAGATCAAGCACAAGAATTCCACAGCCTACCGACCGCAGATGAAGGGAGTCGTTGAGGCTGCCAACAAGAACATCAAGAGGATACTGAGAAAGATGATAGAGAAGCACAAGCAATGGCATGAGAAATTGTCATTCGCTCTGCTTGGATACCGCACCGCGGTTCACACATCAACTGGGACAACTCCTTAAATGTTCTTACGGTACAGAAGCCGTCATCCCTGCTGAAGTTGAAATTCCATCTTTATAAATCATACAAGAAGCTGAGCTCAGCGATGCAGAGTGGGTAAGAAGCCATTATGAGAAGCTAGCCCTCATAGACAAGAAAAGAATGAATGCGGTTTGTCATGGTCAGTTATACCAGAACAGAATGACCAGAGCTTTCAACAAGAAAGTCAGACCAGGACGATTCACACCGGGGCTGCTGGTGTTAAAGAAAATCTTTCCACATCAAGACGAAGCCAAAGGGAATTATCTCCCAATTGTCAAGGCCCGTACATGGTTCATAGGGTTCTGACAGGAGGAGCACTCGTACTTATGGAAATGGATGGAGAGATCTGGCCAAAACCAATCAACTCAGATGCAGTCAAGCGCTACTATGTATATTTCTTTATGATTTTCTCAATGTTGTAATTGAACTACGCCTGACCTGATTCCCGTTTAAGAGGGGATACGTAGGCAGCCCTATGGGTTCGGTCACATTTTAATAAAATTTTCATTTCCCCCACTAATGGAAACTGGGGCAGAATTTTGAGGAGGACCCTCAAAATTCTGAAGCAAGTTCAGCCGATCACCGCGCAAGCATTAGTCAGAAGTATTCACCCATCAAACTGGGGCAGAATTTTGAGAAGGACCCTCGAAATTCCGTAGCAAGAAAGGTTGCAATGTCTCAAACCGCGTTACAGTCGTCGTCTCATCCAAAAGAAAAATTATTTTTAGTTCTATTATATTTTCATGAAAACCATGCATATGTATTTCTCAAACACAGCTTCTTTGGCAATGCTACCCCCATTATGTAATGAAGTCCTCATTATCAAGCAGACAAGCCAAGCCAGCGGGGATGCGAACTAACCCTCCCCTTTATAGAACTCACGATTTTTCTTTGGATGCAGGCACAAGGCGGCGAAAGCCCAAAATGTATTATTATCCCTCAATAATACGCTCGCAAACTCATCACACATGGCGACGCTTATCACAAACGACGTCTGTTCATCGCGGTCGTATCGCCACAATTTATCATCAGCTAAGAACTCTAACTATCATTTTATTTTCCTGCACTACACAAGGCAATTCTGCCTTCCGAGACGAAGAACTGTCTCTCTACATTTTACTTCCTGCATAAGGCCACCATTCAACCTTCCGAGGTTAAACTCTACCTCCATCTGCATTCGCATCCCTGCATAAGGCTACGATTCTGCCTTCCAAGGTTCTACGCTACCTCCCTTGCATTTTATTTCCTACACTACATAAGGCTACCATTATGCCTTTCGAGGTTCTACGCTACCTCCCTTGCATTTTATTTCTTGCACTGCATAAGGCTACCATTCTGCCTTCCATTTGCATAAGGCTACAATTTTGCTTTCCGAGGTTCTACGCTACCCCCCTGCATTTTATTTCTTGCACTGCATAAGGCTACCATTCTGCCTTCCAAGGTTCTACGCTACCTCCCTGCATTTTATTTCTTGCACTGCATAAGGCTACCATTCTGCCTTCCGAGGTTCCACGCTACCTCTCTTCACATTCTACTTCATTATGCAAGGCTCATATTTACCTTCAAAGCAATCACATGTCGTGATGTTATTTATCTACGCTTTTTTTCGGGCTAAGCTCTGCCCCCTTTTCTTTTCCCAAATCGCAAGACTACGATCTGTCTTGTCACCATCATACCGCTGCATTTTTCATAGGTTGAAATATCGCCAACTTATCCAAAGGCATCATCATTCAGAGGCACCATCTTCATGGCCCGAGAACATCATTTCATGGCCTGATGATCTCTTTTATTAAACTTACATATCATTATTCAAAGGCATCATGGTTCGGAGGCACCATCCTCATCGCCCGAGAACATCATTTCATAGCATGCGAATCCCGCGCCAAGCGATTCATGGCCCAGGACATCATGGTCCAAGGACATCATCCTAAAATGTCCGAAGACAGCATTCATAGTCCGACGGGAACTTGCATCATGTTTATATTATGCAGAATACATGCTTTTCATTTATTTTACAGGTGATCTGGCCGCAACAGCCCAACCAGGCAGGAGCAGACCGCTCCATCTCTCCGATACTAACCCGTAAGACCTTCCTACTTTTACCTTACCTACCACCTTGCGTCCGTTCTTGTGAAACATCACCGGTATATTTCGCTGATGGTTTCGGAACTACATACGGCCTGGTTCCTGTAAAACCAGGGATATGTAGGAAGCTCAAAAACTATGGTGCGGCCAAATTCTATCCCACATTTTTGTCTCGGTCAAAATTGGCCATCATATATTTACCCGACAATTCTTTCATCCTTCCAGGGTAAAGAGGGGCAGCTGTTGATACTCAATTTTTTCCTCAAATTATTTTCAAACTCGCATATAAGCTTTCAAAATTACTCTTTGCAATAATAAGGATTTTTCCCTATTTTTCCATATTTTATTAAATATTTTCATACTATTTCAGTATTTTTCATATTCGAGTAATTCATAAACTATGCTATAAATAATTTCAAAAATATTTCCTGCTTAGTATATCTCTTATAATCATTTTCTAGCTGTTAAAATTCAATTATTTCACAAATTGGCCAATTGGGTCTTATTTAATTGCAATTACAATCATTTTGCAATAATGGCCTAATTAGACATTTTATACTTTTTCAAATCCGAAATTTATGTTTTCTTACATTCAATATTAGTTAATTATTGTAATTCTACCTATTTTAACTTAATTTCATCTTTTTATAATTATTAGATATTTTAATTAATTAATTACCTATTTTTTATTGGGTATTTAACACCTCCTATTTTATTTAAAACTTAGCCACATCTAAACCCCAATTACCCCAACCCATCTGACCCTCTTAACCAACCCCAATTGCCAAGCCCTATACCTAAAATCTACCCAACTCGATCTCTACTTTAATTTGAGCCGTTGATTAATTCAAATCAACGACCCAGATCAAAGCTTACCATAACTAACTCTAAACCAACTCCCTGACCCCTCAGTCTTCGAGACTGATCTCTCTCTCTAACCGTCTCTTCCTCTCCTCCTTCTCTCTAGAACCTTCTGGGTTCTTCATCTCTGATGGCCTTCACCATCTCTCCGGCCACCTCCAGTCTCACCTCTTTCGACCACCGGTTGCCTTGAAGCCTTATCTCTCCAGTCTCTTCACCTCGGAGACCTCAATGGGTGTTCAACCAGGCCAGACCACCATTGAAGCCCTGCTTGGGTTTGTTTCCGGCATTCCTCCGATGGGTTTTGACTCGATGGTGCTCTAAACGCCATTGTCCTGAGTTTCACAGCCATGTTTTCTTACTTCTCTCTCTGGTTTCTCACGAAAACCCTAATCTCGACCAAAATCTTTATATCTCGGAATTTCAATGATTTTCAACTCGTCCTTTATAGTTTGATTTGTTCTCTACTCGATCTTTACAAATATTCAAGTTTTAAACAATTTTTGTCCCTTTATGTAACTAGAGTTCTTAAAACCCCTTTTTAACGATTTTCTTCTTGATTTCTTAGTGTCATCGTATGGTTCTCCTTATGTTTGAACGATTGTTTGAGATTTTTCACCTTGTTGTTTGACTCTGCTAAAACCCTAAGTTTTCAGTCGTAACTCTAGGTTCCTGATTTACTTCTCAATAATATGTTGCTCGCCCTATTATGTTTACTGTGTTCTCATGAGTATGCTTCGATTGATTAAAGTGTCTTCTGATTTTTACCCTAATAATGTTGTATTAGGGTTCCAACTTGGTTCTGTTTGCTTACACTCTGCTTATATATTTATTCGTGGAATGTGTCCCTTAATATCAGTGTTATTAACATTTGAATCCCTAATTTCCTGTGATTGATTTCCTCTGATTGATTTCTTGTGATAATCTTTACATTATTAATTATTTCTCTTGCTTTATTTCATGACTGATTTTACCGTTTGACTATTACTCTAATTAAACCTCATGTACCTGCCCCAATTCCCTACTATGTGCTTATTATGCTTACCAATATTTCCTTATTTACCTGCTTTTGACCGTGTGAAGTGAATCCTTAATTAAGGGAGTCTTCTGATTCTTACTATTTACTGATTCTAAAGTTGTTATAATTACCAAGTTATATTAATCTTTCCCTTATTTAACATGTGTTGATTCTCTTTGCCTTATATGTTACTGATTCTTACCATTTTGAATGAAAAATCCCAGAGTTAAGAGAGAACTTGCCTTGCTTTCTTGACTGATTGATTTCGAAATTCCTTAATTATTACTAAACTTGATTTTTACCTTATTTTACTGCATTGCTTTTCCAACTATAAATACCCTTCTCTTTCATTAGAATAGACATGAGTGACTACTCTCAATACTATTCTCTCTTGTGCTCTTTCTCCCTTTCTCTCATTGCTATATTGTTGCTCTCTGTTCTTGTCCATTAGTAGCCGGCTCTAAGCCAAGGCTACTATTGTGCTTATTCTTTGCTCTTGCATTCCCGCTGTACTCTTTTTCCTTCTGGTATGTCCTGATTAATTTTTCAAAGCTCTGAACCAATGTGTTTATTTATATTCCAGCATGCTAGGTTCTTAACTGCTCTCTATCAATGCTTCTATTGTTTTACATACAATTGATAAATGATTGCCTGTGATACTTGTAATGCTTGCATCTTTACCTGTTTATGATTAAGTCAACATTGTCATGGTCTTTACTTACTCTTGTGTGCATCTGTAAGCCATCTCTTTCCTGTTCAGTTTTCATGTGTCCATGATCCTGCTAAACCTTTATGACTATCACTTGCTCTTAGTCTCACCTATTGTGGTCACTGTCTGCTATCATGTTTAGATATTCATGGATTTGTGTGGCTGAGATTCTTAAGTCTATGTGTCATTATGTAACCTATTTATCCCCTCTACCCCATAGTCCCTGTGTGCAACTCTGTAATTGTTGAACCTTTGTTTAAGGTTTTTGATTATTCTTAAGTTGTTCTTTTTGAAAAACAAATTTCCAGTTTTGAAAACTCTTTTAAACTACTCTTTCATGCACTTCACACTACTCTTAGAAATTAAGCCCTAACCCGTTCGTGTGAGCATTGCCTTGAGTACCTTTGAGTACTCATTGAATTTTGACACACAAGGCTGGTGATTCCACACTGCACCTTGTTCAAATTTTGGCAATTCGCTTGTTCTGGTATTGGCCAGTGACCCAACAAGGGCCGTAGGGAACTTTGTCGTACCCACGCCCTGTAAGGATGTGAAACTCGAAAGGAGTGAGGCTGGGAGATTGGGCCTGATTGAAGGCTCCCTATAGAATAACTTTTTTTTTTTTTTTAATTACTGTAATTCATTATTTATGGTTTTTAATAACTTGTAAACGAGTGATTGGGGATGGATATTGAATATGGGGAGGGGGTATGCATGCCTAGCTTAGGTAATGGTAGAAAACATACCTATAGGACTGTATTTGTGCATTAGATAACTTGTATAGGACATGCATTTAACATATTAGAAATCCTGTTTTAGGTCTTTCACTTTCAGCATGTTATCACACTCATTTCATAACTCCGATCAGTTAATAAACCGTCATAAGGACATTGCTGCATTTTCATTAGAATTTTAGAAACCATGTTTCAGGAACCTTTGTGTGCATTAGATATCCCGCTGCTTAGGTTCTCATACTTTTCTGAGTCGTAATCATTAAATGTCTGATTAGCATGCTTAATCTAATAATCCCATAAAGTTAGGAAATAATTAGGAAATATAGGCTACGCCTAGGCAAACTTTAGGAATAATGCCTATTGAAATTAATTAAATGGGTTTAAAACCGATCAGTCCCCTTTAAACCTTTTTAAAAATCCTGCTGCTCTCATTCTGTTTTTATCTCATTGAAGTCATTTTGCTTTTTCTTAGAACTCTTACTTCATTTTAAAACAGGCTTGAAATTGTGCGTTTGCCTCTCTTAGGACTTTCTGATTTTTGTTTCCAACTACTGGTTTTTTCAAAGATATTTCACTCTGCTCAAAATCATGCCATTTCGAATCTTTGCTTTGAATTTTTTTAGCTACTGCGTTTTGGTACCATTTTGATACTCTTTTACTGCAATTCTCTTTGACTACTGTTATATGTTAAGCTACTGTATTTCTTGCGTTACCATTTTACTTCAATGATCTTCTTCTATGATTCTAAAAGCTTTAAATCACTGTGTGCTGTTTTTTCTTAAAATCCTACCGCTGCCTCTAAGCAACTACATTTCTGAAAATCAACAATTTTCTAAATTACTCCATCGATATTAAATTGTCTGCTCCAGCGCTACCTTTTCTAAATCATACTCCTTTTTGTAACTCACTGGTTTACTCAAAATTCCTGTTTTAAACTCCCATCTTTGGGACTTTAAGTATGTTTGAGACGTGCCAATTATATGTCTACCTGAGGAGGGATCTATGAACCTTCATTTGTCCCAACGTGTTCCTTTATATGCCAAGTCCTACTTGTTACGCATGTCGCCTAGTATTTTATCCTTTAAACCTAGAGGTTCAGCGTAGTACCCACCTTGTAGGATCCAGGACTTATAGGATGGGACGAGTAATGGCACGCAATATGCACTCGTGACCAACACACGTGCATTTTTAAAATACCTTTATGGGGTGGGAAGGATAGAATACGGATATGATGACCGGTGTGCTAATACCACGTGTAGCTGCCTCTTTGAGGAAGTGACATATCGGGTATTGCATTGATGTGATCCGTATTCCTTTAAACCTAGGATAACTTCTTCAAATATTTTCACAATGTTATCAAAGCCTTTAATAAAAAATGTATGCTTGTATGACATTTCCTCTTATTTGAGCCTTTACTTGTTATCTGTTTGTTCATCCAAATTCACAAAATTCTTGGCTGGGACCCATAATTGTAGATCTGGAGGGGTGCCTAACACCTTCCCATTGAGATAATTTCAAGCCCTTGCCCGTTCTCTGGTGATGCAAACTAGTCCATGAGTTATCAACTCCAGGTTCCCAAACACACCATAAAATCGTTAGCTGGCTACTCTTTCTTTTCCCTTAAGGAGTTGTCCATAATGTCCTAAACTTGATCTCTCCATACCTAACCCGTGCGATAGAAAAAACGGGGGGCACGACAGGGGTCAGGTGTATGAACGCGTAGAGGAAAGGGGAGCTGGGGGGCCGTTTGGCCCGTGCGAATGTGATGGTGGCCATGCGAACGTGGAGGATCAGGGCAGTTGCCCTTCGCGAACGCGTTCAAGGCGCCGCGAACGCAGTGAACAAAAATTGGGTCTGGGCAGATTATATTAAGTGCGGGATTTTGGCCATTTCTTCATTCTTTCACTTGGTGTTGGCGATTTTTGGAGAGTTTCAAGAGGGGAATTTCGTCATCTATGTCAAGGTACGTTGTTTCTACTCATTCCAAGTGAAATACAAGGTTTATGCATGGATTTTAACATGTAAAATTGAGGAAAAATTGAGAATTTTGAAGAAAACTTAGAAATTTATATTTTGGAATTTTACCACGAATTTGAGCATGGAAATTAGACTAAATTGTATATTTGAGCTAGTAAGACTATGCGAAGAGTTTATCTTTGAGAAATTTCGGAAATCGGGAGCGCGGGACCGAGGGCATTTTGGTCAATTCTTCGAAGAGTGTTGGGAATTTATATAATTTGAATTTTTAACAAATACTAGAGTATATTTTTATTGGCTTGCCGTTATTTGGATAGTTTTGGGGCGTTGTGCATCAATTATAGTCGTCGGGAGGGCTTGGACGCCGGTTATGGAATTTCGGAGCGAGGTAAGTCTCCTTTCTGACTTTGTGACGGTGAATTGTCCCCATAGGTGAACCAATTAAATGTGTGCGACTATTTGCAGAGTCTACGTACGTACAAGGTGATGGGAGTCTGTGCGTAGCTACTAATATGCTTGTGTCCGGGTAGTCTAGGACAAACTAGCATGCCTTACGTGTTGTACATGTGATCCTACCAATAATATTAGACTGATAATGCTATTTAATTGGTAATTTATCCTCTAATAAGGCTAGAGTGTACCTTTATTAATCATTTATAAAGAGAACTGATTTCCCCGTGAATAATTGTGTTTATGATAAGGTTATTATTCAATATTATTAAATTTGGCAAATAAATTTCAAAACAAAGATTTAAATGCTAATTTTCGTGTTCCTTGAAGAGAATTTTACCAATTTCCTGGGTAACTGTTTACTTGATAAAAATGTGGACTTATTGTGTTAATATGTGTATCTATGGGTGCCTGAGTCGTATGTATGATTTGCGAGCAGGATAACCCTATATTTATTTGTAACCGTGTCGCATGATCGATTCTCGAGCGGGGCAGATAGATGCATCCATGGTTTGAGCCGTTCGACCCTCGGCAGTACACACTTAATTATTGTTGGTCCGCGTCGTTCGACCCTCGAGATTTTCTTGCGCGTGATTATTGCTGCATACTTCTTGTAATTATACTGTTTATTGGCCTAAGAAGTTTAAATTGTCAACTGAAAGACGAAGTTTAATGTGTTAAATGTGAAAGAAGTTGATATTTCTTATCCTTGATTATTATTAAACTGCCTATGATACTCATGCTTAGCATCTCACTTAATTATACTAAACTGACCTATCGCAAGTGTAAATTCGACCTCTCGTCACTACCTTTCTGAGGTTATGCGGGATACTTACTGAGTACACGTTGTTTTCGTACTCATGCTACACTTGCTGTGTATTTTTATTGCACAGGTACTTTCACGGAGATGTGGCCAGCATTGGAGACTTAGGTGAGCTGCGTGATCCAGAGGCGACCCGCAGCCAATAGAGTCTCCCTCGTATTGTATTTGTTGTTATTTCAAATTCCTTGTCCATTGGTATTTTGGACAAGCTTTGTTGTATTTGTAAAGAAATTCTTAGAAATTGCTCATGTACTTGTGTCATCGGGTTCTGCGATGGTTTGGGATTTACTTTAATGAATTGAATTGATTACCTGTGGTATTTACTTAATAAATTTTATTCGCTAATTGGGTTGAAAATGAAAAGTAACGATTTCGAAAATGTTAAAACAAGAATTTAACTCAACTATTTAATAATTGGCTTGCCTGACAGTGGTGTCTGGCGCCATCACGACCTTATGTATTTTGGTCGTGACAACATGGTATCAGAGCTCTAGGTTCTCTTAGGTTTCACGAGTAATGAGCAAGTCTAGTAGAGTTTTGCAAATTGGTACGGAGACGTCTGTACTTATGTTCGAAAGGCTACAAGGCTGTTAGGAGTACTTCTCTTCTGGATTCCTCATCGTGTGATTTGATTTCTGTTAAGTCTTATGCCTATGTTTCTTCCTACTCAATCTTACGCGTCGCGAAGCGCTTGCTATGAATGAGGAATTTAAGGAATTGAAATGGTGCTACGGATAGGGTGCGTGATGTTTTCCATGCGTAATTGGTTGGGGCTGTTGTTGTTGCCCTGCAGAAGGATAATATGTTGTTTCAGCTCAGTAGCTATGTTTCTGAGAGCCTTGAGGCTATGCTCAGGTAGTGATGATGCTTAGGATTGGTTATCGCGTGATGTAGGTGTGATGGTAGGATGCTTGCCCATATGTAGGGGCAATGAATGACTTGAAGGGAGGTCTTCTCAGAGCGTGATTTTGAGATTTCAGCATTTTAGTTCTGGCGGAGGAAAGGCAATTGAACTATAAATGGCCAGGTTTTGGATTGATAAAGTAGTAAGACTTGATGTTTTCAAGTGAGGTGGAATATTCACCTGTGACATGATATCGTCGTCATTGACCGAATGGAATGTGTTAAGTTTGTCTGTTCTATGGTTTCTTCGGTTGCATGGGGTCAGAGTACTGTGATGAAGTATTGAAGAAGAGGTTGTCAAATACCTGAGGTGCGGTGGTTCAGTACTAGATAAGCATTGATAATGAAGGTAGCTCGAGAAAGATGATCTTCGGAGTGTTTGAAGTCGTGGTGAACTGCTGGCTTAAGAGCTACCGAGAACGATATTGAATTGAGGCAACAATTGGGCAGCATACGATGAAGGAATATATGTGGGAAGTGTTAGGTGGTGGTTCCATTTCTAAGAGGCCATGTGTAAGAAGCGGAAGTCGAGCAGTCACATAGAGGGGGAGTTTGACCAAAGCGGGAGGGCGACATCATAGTGGTGAATTAGAAGATATTGTAGCGGATTTAGTAGATGTCCATGAGGAGTGGACGGATTGGTACAATTGGTGAAAGAGAACATGCTTAGGATGGGGTATTGATGTTGTTAAGAGTGTGCAGTGCAACGTCGTTGGAAGGTGTCAGTTGGCGATTTCCACAGGTGGGCTATCTCCTGTGAGTAGGTTGACGGTTGTATGGTTGTCAATTTTTGCGAGGGATTATAATGGCTATTCGATAGGAGGCCGAATATGTGAGTGAGGTTAGAGAATATGAGTATTCAGGAAGTGCTAACACGAGAATTTAGAAGAATTTGACGGGTTGGTTGAGCAAGGTCATGCCAGCAATGAAGAAAGAATTTTGGTGGGTTCCAGAGTGGTGCAAGGAGTAGCTTCAAGCTAAGTGGGAGAGTCCCACCGCCTGCAATTGGGTTGCAAGATCATCTTCTCATGGGGGTTGCGGATTGTCAGCGCATTGACAAGTTATATCAGCAAAGGGGAAATGAGTAAAATGGTAATTGTGCATGGGATTTGATAAATGTGTGCAAAAGTTGGCCCTATTGGACCAGGGTTAGGCTTTGGAAGATTCAGAATTTATGCTTAAGGCATAGGCAAGTTGTTAGGGTAGTGATTTAGTCACGTGCTTCATTGAAAAGGGTGTTCATATGCTAGAAAAGCCTTAGAGTTGATTGTATTCGGGGCCAAGTCTGAGTGGGTAACTCATAGGTCCTAATGAATCCGATAGTTAAGAATGCGGTGCTTAAGGATTTCAAGCACGCAACATGGTTAAGGATTTAGCTTTTGCAGCATATCGTGATAGGAGGCTCAGAGTGTTCCATGTACCTTTGGCTTACGATGCGGCATTTGAGGGTATGAGATGACCCGCGGGATTTGAGACTGTCACGACCCAAATCCTAATTCAGGTCGCGATGGCGCCCAACAGCGAGGTTAGGCAAGCCAACATAAATGACACTAGGTGTTACCATCCCCGTTTGATTACTATCCCAATGTTTACAAGTTTTAAACAGATATAAACATGATAATAACATGTGATCTGGAATAACATCATAAATACATGACTAATACGATAAGCATATCTAATAATATACAGCCCAAAGCCCAAAACCCAAATACGCTAGGCCTACCTCGACCTCTTCTCAAACTCGCCATGGCCAACCTCTAACACCTCCTAACAGAGCATCAATGCTTCTTCTCTTAACATGTCCGAACAATCTCAGCCTCGACTCCCTATCTTGTCTTCCACGGAGGCTACTCCCACTCTGTACAAGATAACTTCATTCTTAATCTTATATCTCCTGGTACACCCCAGACATCCATCTCAACATCCTCACCTCTGCTACTTATATCTTCTACACGTGGGAGTTCTTGATTGGCCAACACTCAGCCTCATACAACATAGTCGGTTGAACCACCACTCTAGAAAACTTACCCTTAAGTCTTGGCGGAATATTCTTATCACATAAAACACCGGAAGTGAGCCGCCATTTCATCCACCCTGTTCCGATTCGATGTGTGACATCTTCGTCAATCTCCCATTACCTTGGATAATAGACCCGATAGACTTAAAACTCGCTCTCTTGGGGATAACATGAGCATCAAGCTTTACCTCAATGTCTCCTTCATGGGTCCTGTCACTGAATTTGTGCTCCAAGTATTCTATTTTGGTTCTACTCAATTTGAAACCTTTAGACTCCAATACCTGTCTCTAAACCTCCAACCTCACATTAACTATGCTTCGCGTCTCGTCAATAAACAATATATCACTGGCAAATAGCATGCACCAGGGAAGCTCCTCTTGGATGTGTTGCGATAGTAAATTCATCGCTTAGGCAAATAAAAATGAGCTAAGAGCCGATCCCTAGTGCACCACATGGAAATGCACCGAGTCACCACCCACAGTCCTCACCCGAGTCTTAGCATCATTGTACATATCCTTAATCACCCTAATGTACGCTACAGGAATACTTCTAGCCTCCAAAAACCTCCATATGACCTCCCTCGGGACTTTATCGTACGCTTTCTGAAGGTCAATAAACACCGTATGCAAGTCCTTCTTCCTCTCCCTGTAATGCTCCACTAATCTCCTTACCAGATGAATCGCTTCCATAGTAGAAAGCCCCAGTATGAATCCAAACTAATTCTCGGAAATAGACACACACATCCTCACCCTGGCACGAAAGAGATAATAATAACTTCAATTAAGGTTCAACATTTACGAAAAAGGCATCAATAACTTCAATTAAGGTTAAGCAATTACAGAAAATACAACATCACTTCAATTAAGGTTAATCAATTATAAAAAAAGGCAACACAACAATAAAAGAGGATCGTGTACACGGCCTTCACATAGAAAACTAGCACAAATGACTCAAATCATAAAAGGTAGTTCCCACACACAAAGTTAGGCAAGATACTTACCTCAAATAAGCTAGACTGATACTCTAAAATGACTTTCTCATGTGAAACAACCTCCAGACGGATCAAATCTAGCCAAAATAACTTAACATCATAAATAAAAATCATAGGAAATCTTTTCGGATAATAAAGCTTCGATCTTGAAAGAGAAATAAAAAGTCAACTCAAAAAGTCATCCGTGGGACCGCACCTTGGAAGCCGACCAAAATTACAAAATATGAACACCCATTTGATAACGAGTCCAACCATAAAAGAAATACTCAAATCCAGCCTCAAATCGCCTTTCAAATCTCCAAAGTTTAGTCTAATAAGATTTCACATTTTCCCAAATTTCCAACTTAAATCACTAAATAAATGATGAAAATAACAATGGATTCATGAAATATAATGATATTTTGGTAAGAACACTTACCCCAATAAATTTCTTGAAAAATCCACGAAATATCGTCACTAACCGAGCTCCCTATGTCCAAAAATGAGTAATGAAACCAAACCCTCGAATATATGATTTTATCCATGCTTTTTGCATTTGCGGACAAAAACGCCACACCCGCAGTCTCGAATTTGCAAGAAAAGACTCTCATCTGCACACCCATCTTACCAAACCAAGATCCACATCAACAAAAAAATCAGTCACACCTACGAAAACGTAGAAGCACCAAATGAATCGCAGAACCAAACCCCGGTGTATTTCCGATCCCTAAGCCACACAAGAGACCATCACACATGCATGCAAAACGCTGTGGAAGCGAAGCTTCTTCCTGGGCATCAACGTCGCAGAAGTGATGCAAATCGCCTGGAAGAGGAGATGCACCTCTGCTCCAAAATGCGTAGGTGCGAATCACCAGAACCAGACTTGCTCAAAAGCATGAAAATGATCCAAAGCTCGTCCAAAGCACACTCGGGACCCCGTCTAAACTTACCAATAAGTTCCATAACATGAAATGGACCTGCTCAAGTCTTCAAATCATATTAAACAATATCCAAACTATAAATCGCACCTCAAATTGAACTTAATGAACTTTCGACTTATACAACTCGCGTCGAATCATATCAAATCAACTCAGAATGACATCAAAATTTGCATGCAATCCCCACATGACATAATGGAGCTAATCCAAATCGGTAATAAAAATCTGAACCCGATATCAACAAAAGTCAACTCCCGGTCAAACGTCTCAACCTTCCAAACTTTAAACTTCCTAATTTTTGTCAAGTGTATCAAATCAATCTACAGACCTCCAAATCCAAATCCGGACGCACGCCTAAGTCCAAAATCACCATTCAAAGCTGCTGGAAACCATCTCAAAGTCATCTACAAAAAAGTCAAATGCCGATCAACTCTTATTTCTTAAGTTTGTAAAACAAGAATCAATCTTCTAAACCCGAAACATGAGAAAACCAATCTTGTCCTCACACGCAAGCCGTCAGGCACAATAAAGAGCTACTCGAGACCTTAAGCCACTAAACGAGACGCAAATTCTTAAAATGACCTGTCGGTCATTACAGAATAGGGGTTTTTCTCTAGGTTAAAGATGAGAGATAGAACCTGGGCCGTTGGATCTGATGATCAACGATCCTGATAATTTGATCATGTAGGATTTTAAGGGGGGATTTTTGTTGTTTTTTAGATTATGTGATTTTGGATGGTGGGGTTGAGATCTATGGGAAGGGTGGTTAAAAATCAACAAAAATTTGGAGATTAAATGTGAGCCATTGATCATATGGGCCAACGACTCAGATGAAAGTTTGTTTTGTGTTGGTGAGAGAGAGTGATGTGGAACAAGATCATTGGCTCAAAGAGAGTGGCTTGGATTGCTACATTGGAATGAAGATGGGGTGTTTGGACTGGGTATTTCTGTTTGGGCTTGATACTTGGGGTAAAAATTGTTTAAGAGATGGTAACTTTGCCTTTAATTGAGAATTGCAATTGTAACCTTTGCCTTTTGATCCCTTTTTGACATTAATTTAAATAATCTTAACAATTTTCAATAAAATGTGGTAAAAATTATAACTAGTAATAATTTTAACTAATTATGTATAAAAATACTTTAATTTCTAAATTGTAACACTAATTTCGAATTTTTAACATAGTAAGCTAATTTATAAGAAATTAAGGAGTAATTCATTAAATGAGTTATAGAACCTATATAATATATATTAAAAGTTATTTTAATAAACTTAAAATAGTAAGTATCTTTGCAATTACATAACATTAATATTACGTGGTTAATTTTAAAATTAATACTTAATTAGTATGTAAAATAAGTATTTATTACTATAAAATATAAAAAAAAATTATTGTAAGTTATTAAGTATAAATAAATTAATTTTAAAAGGAAGGGTCAATATTGGCAATCAACAACTGTGAAGACGGGTGATCTCGCGGATGTAGATCTTTGCTAATCGCTATGAAGATTAGATAATTGCCAATGGGATGAAATGTGTCGACTTGGTCAACCTATCCACAATGACCCAAACCGCGCCGAACTTTGTATGAGTCCGTGGGAGTCTAACAACAAAATCCACAGTGATACGCTGCTACTTCCACTTAGGGATCTCTAGCCTCTGAAGCGAACCACCAAGTCTCTGATTATCGTACTTTACTTGCTGACAATTTAGACATCGAGCTACATATGAAACTATATCATTTTTTCATCCTCCTCCACCAATAATGTTTTCTCAAGTCCTGATACATCTTAGTGGCACCCCGGTGAATAGTATACCATGAAGCCCATCCACATTAGGCACACAAATACGACCCTGCATCTGCAAAACCCCATCATCTCTAACAGTAGCCTACTTGGCTCTACCAAGCCGCACTATGTTCTTAAGGAAAAGAAAATGGGGGTCTTCATACTGACGCTAGCTGATGCGTAACATACAAGGAAGTCGAAGAGACTGTGTAAGATAGAACTCGACTAGGCTCCGAAATATCTAACCTCACAAACTGGTTGGCCAAAGTCGGAACATTGGTTGCAAGCGGCCTTTCACCAAATGGAATATACGCAAGGATACCATGCTCACAGACTTTCTACTCAAGCTGTCGGCCACCACATTGGCCTTCCCAGGTTGATACAAAATTATCATATCATAGTTTTTCAACAGCACCAACCACCTCTTCTGCCTCAAGTTCAGAGCCTTTTGCTTGAACAAATAATTTAGACTCCGATGATCCATGAATACCTCGCACGACATGCCTTAAAGATAGTGCCTTCAAATCTTCAGCGCGTGGACAATGGCTGCCAACTCTAAGTCATAAACAGGGTAATTCTTCTCAGAATCCTTCAACTGCCGTGACGCGTTTGCAATCACCATGCCATCGTGCATCAATGCTGCACAGATCCCAGTATGAGATGCATAACAATACACCGTATAGGACTCTGAACCTGTGGGCAACACTAACATTGGCCTCGTAGTCAAAGCAGTCTTGAGCTTCTGAATGCTCAAATCACGCTCATCCAACCATCTGACTAGGGCACCATTTTGGGTCAATCTAGTTAATGTTCTTCTATAGATGAAAACACATCCACAAATCAGTAATAATAACCCGCCAAACTCAGGAAACTCCGGATCTCTATAGCTGAAGTAGGTTTAGGCCAGTTTTGAACTGCCTCCATTTTCTTAGGATCCACTTTTGTGCCCTCTGCCGACACAACATGCCTCAAAAAGGTGAGTGGGTCTAACAAAAACTCACACTTCGAAAACTTGGCATATAACTGACCCTCTTAGAGTTTGAAGTATAATCTGAATATGCTGCTCGTGCTCCTCTCAGCTGTGTGAGTAGATGAGGATATCATTAATGAATACAATCAAAAAAGAATCCAAATAGGGCTTAGACACCTGGTTCATCAAGTCCAAATGTTGTTGGGGCATTTGTCAACCCAAATGACATCACTAGGAACTCTTAATGCCCAAACCAAGTCCGAAAAGTCATTGTAGGGACATCAGATGCCCTAATGTTAAATTGATGGTAGCTAGACATCAAATCAATCTTCGAAAATACCTTGGCACCCTGAAGCTGATCAAATAAGTCATCAATCCACGGTAACAGATAATTGTTTTTTTATCGTGGCTTTGTTCAACTGTCAATAGTCTATACACATCTTCATGGAACTATCTTTCTTCTTCACAAATAACACATGCGAACCCTAAGGAGAGACACTAGGTATAATGAATCCCAAATCAAGCAAATCTTACAACTTCTCATTCAATTCCTTCAACACCTGCAGGGCCATACGGTATGGTAGAATAGAAATGGGTTGAGTGCCCGGAGCCAAATCAATAAAGTATTCAATATCGCTGTTGGTGGCATCTCCGAAAAATCTGTAGGAAATACCTTTGGAAACTCACGCACAACTAGTACTGAATTAATGGAAGGAACCTCTGCACTCGAATAACGAACATAGGCCAAATAAGATATACATCCCTTATCGACAATACGTCGAGCCGTCACATAAGAAATAACCCTGCTGGTAGAATCGCTAGGAGTCCCTCTCCACTCTAATCGAGGCAACCCCTGCATGGCTAAGGTCACCATCTTGGCGTGAAAATCTATTATAACATGATAAAGTGATAGCCATCGTACCCTGTTGATACCCAAATTTTCCTCAAATTATTTCAAATTTTCATATATACCTTCAAAATCACTTTTTATAATAACTGGTATTTTCCCATAATTTTCCATATTATTATCAATTTATTTTTCTAATTTTATTCAGTACTTTATATCCAATAATTATTCATAAATTACATTACAAATAATTTAAAAATATTTCCTAGCTCAATATATCATTTTTAATCCTATTAGGATCTAATTATTTCACGAATTAGCCAATTTGGTATTATTTGGCAAATTGTACATTTTATGCCATTTTATATTTTTAATACTAGTTAGTTACCTTAATTTCGCCTATCTTAGCCTTAATTTCATTTTATGTGATTAATAGCTATTTTTATTTATTAATTGGGTATTTAATAATTAGCCCCTTCCTATTTAAAATCTAGCCTACTTTAATTTAACCCCAGCCCAATTACACAACCCAATACCCAAGCCCAAAACTAAATCTATCCGACCCAACCCGGATTCAATCCTGGTCGTTCATCAAAATTGATCAACGGTCCAGATACACCCTTTCCTTAATTAACCTAGGTGACTACCACCCTCCCCCCCGGTCTCTCATATTTCACCGGTTCACTCATCTCTCTACCTCTCTCTCTAATCTCTCTCTATCCCCAGGTTCTCTCTAGAACCTTCCTTCGTCTCTTCGTCTCTAATTGACACTGTCCACCTTCTCTGGTCATTCCCCTCACCTGAAACCATGGTCTCTCATCATCTCCTGGATCTTGCTTCATCCCACGCCGGTATATTGATACCCTGAGGCCTTCAGGTGAAGCTGGAGCGGTTCAACTCCTCCCATGGTCCCTCATGCCATTTTCGGCCACCTCCGGCCGTCTGGGTAAGATCTGTGACCTTTAAAGTTTTTCTCATTTTCTATGGGTCCTCTGAAACCCTAAAACTTAAGATTTTCCGATTTCTTCTATATTTTTTATAGATCTATGTGTGTTATGAGTTCATTGTTGTTTTCCCCAAAATTTTCTCCCGATTTCTCTAAAATAACTCTTCGTCTTCGTAACTAGGGTTTCTTAACCCCTTTCAAAATGACTTTTCCTCTGATTTTCAATAGTACTCTATAATTTTTACTATGTTTAAATAGTTTATTTAAGTTTTTCCCTTTTATCTGATTCATTATGTTGAAACCTAATTTCTTGGCCTAGCTTTGGGTTCTGAGTTTATCTTTGCTTCTCTGATTTGTGTGTATGCTTGCTTTCTCCTGAGCATTTTCTGATTTTCGATGATTCTTTACTCTATTATGCTTATTAGGGTTTTGATTCATCTCTTCTTGCCTATACTGTGATTATCTCATTTGTTCGCAGAAATCTGTGTTAATTTCATCAGTACTATTTTATTTGAATCCCTGATTTTATGTGTGAAATGTACCCTATTATACTCATTAGGGTTTCTGATTTTTTACTTATTCCACATGTATTATTCTGTTTATTAACAAATATTTGTAGTAACATGTTTTAATCAGTACTATTTTGAGTCCTTTCTTTCCTATAAATTGATACTCTTTTACTATTGATATCCTTTACCAATTTTTGACTCATAAATCATTTTTCTTGCCCTATTATGTGCTTGACTACCTTATTCACTGATTCTTAATATTTTTTACTTAATTAAGACTTTCTGAACCTAGCCTAATTATCTGCTCTATACTTCCATCTGAATTATTCCCTTAAGCTATGTATGGTATCTTTCCTTATTTGCTACTTGTCTTTACCGTTTGAAGTTGAATCCCTTAATTAAGGAAGTACTCATACTACTGTGATACTGATTGATTATGGATCCCTTTAATTACTGCTTGACTTTGATTTGCACCTTATTTACCACCATTTTCAAAGTTATATATACACGATCCTCTTGTTTTTCAAAGGACACACACAGACACAAACAAATCTGTGCACTCTCTCTCACAACTAAACTTTCTCTCTCTTTTTTGTGCTACTTGCTACTGATCTGAATTAGCCGGCTACAGGCCAAGGATAATTACTGTGTATCTCTTAACTTCTGCTTTGGTGTTACTGTTTTCTCACTTATACTGGTATGTTCCGATTTAGACTTCAGTTATCAAACCAATATGTTTCTATTACTGGTTCAATTCTTTGTATTTCTATATGCCTTTACTTATGGTTTTGCTGTTCAACATGCAATTAGAGTTCTGAGTCTCCTCTACATGTTTCGTTTAACTTCACTTCAAATGACCAATGTGTCTCCCTACATCTGTTCCTTATGTGCATCTCCATGCCTGTGAGTAATACATTAATTCAATAATGATATCAATTGTTGACCCCCCCCCCCCCGAACCCTTAGGAACTCTTAGATTGTATGTCCATATTTGCTTCTGCCTTCTTTACAGGCTCTGTATTTTTCCCTCAAACCCTCTCACCCCTGTTTGTGATTGTGGACCATCTTGGGTCTTTTATGTGATACTAGCTTTACCTTGTTTGAGATTGGTATTTCCCCAGAATTATTTTCATTAGTTAAAACCTTTGTTATGAAAAAACTATTTTCACTAAGTCTCTCTTTCTCTCAAAACTGATTTAAATTGTTTCTTACTCAAACTCCTCAATACCGTGAGAACTTTCACTATACTCTTAGATATTAGGTTCTGCCCTTCTCGTGTGAGCATTTCTTTGGGACCCTTGACCTCCCTTTGGAATTTGACACACAAGAGCTGGCCCTTCCACACTTCACTTACTCCATTTTGGCTATGAAATTTGGGTGTGAGCACTACCCGGGATCCCTTGAGTTCCTTAGGGAACTCTAACACACTTGGATTGTGAAAGGTTGTGAAATAACACTATGGCATTGAGGGCCTGGATACTTTGGCATGTTATGAAGGCTCCCTATAGTTAACTTCTTCTTTTTCTTTTGTGTAACGACCCGACCGGTCGTTCCGTGAGATTTACCCCATTTCCCCTATTTCTGTATTTGTTATGTATCGCTATCTTATTTTTGATGTGTTGGATCAGTTGGTTTGGGTCCGGAGTGGTTATGGTGGGAATTTAGGCATTTAGCCTTTTAAAGTAGCATAATAGTTGAGAAAGTCAACTGAGAGTTGATTTATTGGTAAACGACCTCAGAATGCGGATTCTATGGCTCGAATAGCTTCGTTAGGTTATTTGGGACCTAGGAGTGAGTTCGAAATATTTTTGTGATGTCCGGTGTAGAATTAGGATAGAATTGGCAAAAGTTAGTTTTTGGCTCTTTCCGGTCGGCAGTGCAAAATAGGCTATCGAGGTCGGAATAGAATTTCGGAAGTTGGAACAAGTTCATAATGTCATTTTGGATATGTCTGCAAAATTTCAGGTTAATCGGAGATGTTTTGGTTGGTTTCGGCGTAGTTGGCGAATTTTAGGAATTTTGAAAGTTCTTAGGCTTGAATTTGATGTAAATTTGGTGTTTTCATGTTGTTTTTGGTGTTTCAAAGGCTCAACTAAGTTGGAATAGTGCTATGGGGTGTGTTGGTGTGTTTGGTTGGGTCCTCGAGGGGCTCGGGATTGATTTCAGATGGTTGACGGGGAAGTTGTAGTGATTTTTGGAAATCTGCTGTGCTGGTTTGTTGGTGTTTTCGCACCTGCGTAAGGGGAGTCGCATATCCCATTACGCAGTAGCGGAAGGGAAGGTCGCAGGTGCGAGTTTTGATGGTGTAAGAGAGGTCCGCAGGTGCGAGGGGTTTGTCGCACTTGCGATGTCGCTTGTGCGGAATGTTCATCGCATCTGCGAAGCCGCAGGTGCGGAAAGTTAGTCGCAGGCGCGAGAATTGGCCAGTTAAATGAATTTCGCATGTGCGCACCCTGGGACCGCATGTGCGAACAATTGTCCGCAGGTGCGGAATTGACTGTGCAGAACTGTATAAAAGGACCCCCTCCGCGAAATTTATTAGTTTTTCATCAATTTGCATGCGGGAGGAGTCCATTAAAGGTGGTTTTGAGAGAGAATTTCAAGGTTCCTCAGCAAAGGTAAGTTCTTTGATTGTTAATCCCGTTCCTATGCTATTTTGTTAATATTAGGCTTGAAAATTTAAGGATTAGGGTAGGAAAAAGTTGGAAAAATGGGAGGAAGGAATTGGGATTTCTTTTGAGGTTTGGAATGTCAATTGTGGTCCGATTTTGGTGTTCTTGGTATGTATAGAATCGTGGGAGGACGAGGTTTCTAATGATTTAAAAGTTATTGAACTCCGAGATGTGGGCCCAGGGCTCGGGTTTGGCCGAATTTCGAGATTTTTGGCTAAATTGATAATTTTCGATTAGGTTGTGTTCATTGAGTACATATTAATGATATTAACTCGTTTTTGGCTAGATTCGGAGCAATCGGGAGCCAATTTTAGGGGCAAAGGCATAGTGGACTAGTGTCGCAGCCCGGCACAGGTAAGTAATGGTCTTAAATTTTGTCCTGAGGGTATGGAACCCCGGACTGAATTATTTTCTCACTGAATTTGGAATGGCGCACGTGTCAGATGACGAATATGTGGCGCGTACTGATTTCTGGATTGGACTAGGTCCTCTCCGAGGAAACTAATGAGTTGCATATTTACTCAAAAACTTGTGATAAATTATGTTCTGAAGATTTGTGAAATATTTGGGTTGTAAGCCGTGTTTGGGCTCTAGACAGACCCTTTGAGGGCGTTTACTGATGTTTTCCTCACTACTTGTTGATGATTTTACTCAGAATCATTGTGCATACTGTTTTATTTGAAACTCAGCCTGATTTACCCTACATGAGCATTAAAATGATGTTTTTGGGTCGAGTACCCCGTTCTATTACTTTGCCCGAGGGACTTTTCGAGTGGTACCACCGAGTGTGGCCTAGGGCCAAGAGTGATGGTGAGGTGCTGAGTGATATTAGCGCTGGGGCTGAAGGAGCCCCTCCGGAGTCTGTACACACCCCCAATGAGTGCACCGAGTGCGAGTGATTGAGTGAATGTGAGGCATGAGTGGCTGTGAGGTGCTGAGTCAGTGAGGTGCTGAGGGATTGTGAGGCATGCCCGAGGGGCTGATTATGAAACATATTTTTGCCCGAGGGGCTACTTATGATTTTACAAAATTCATTTGCATACCAAATCTTGTTTTAAAGTTGTTAAAAATGTGCATTGTTTTAAGGACTTTTATGAAGTTGATTTTTAAGGCATGATGATTTCGTATATCTACGTATACTATTGGAAAGTAAGGCTGTGTATATTGTGACCGGATGACATTGATTTTTATGTGATTCCTTGCTACTTAGACTTGACTTATTTCCATTACTACTGAGTTGGCGTACTCACATTACTCCCTGCACCTATGTGTGCAGATTTAGGAGCAGACATCGAGCATTAGCTTTATACATATATCGCAGCGGATCCGGATCGGGGGGATTTAGAGGTAGTTGTTCAGCGTTCGCAGCATCTCTGCTTTCCCTTCCTGTTGTATTTTAGCTTTGATTCGGAGTTTTGTATCATAATACTATATTTTGGCTTATTTCACTAGATGATCATGACATGTGGCTCCAGGTTTTGGGGATGGCAGTACTGTATATAAATTTTTTGCCTATTATATTAAGTAAATTTCTGTATATTGTTATGAAATGCTTGAAACTTAAATGAGATTTTCAAAAGAAAATGTGAACACGCTGTAGTCGGCTAGCCTAGTTCTACGATAGGCGCTATCACGGCCCGTTAGGATTTGGGGTCGTGACAGTTTGGTATCAAAGCCCTAGGTTACATAGGATGCAACGGTCATGAGAAGGTTTAGTAGAGTCTTGCGGATCGGTACGGAGACGTCTGTACTTATCTTCGAGAGGCTGCGAAATTTTAGGAAACCTTCTATCTTTCTTGAACTCTATCCTGGTGATCTATTGATTCTTGAAATCTAAACTTATGTTGTTTCATTCTCTCACAGATAGTGAGGACACGCCATACCGACTAGGGTGACCAGTCACCGGCTAGACCAGTGAGAGGTCGAGGCCATGGTCGAGGCTGTGGTAGAGGTAGGGGGCCAGCCCGCGCAGCAGCTGGGACAGTACCTCAGGATCCCCCTATCGATCATGATCAAGCTGCCGCCAATGGTGTCCCAGCAGGACAGGCTCAGGCACCAGCAGTGCCTATGGTTATTCTGGGTCTTCAGGAGGTCCTATATCAGATATTGTCAGTATGCACCGGTTTGGCTCAAGCTGTTACCATGTCTTCTTCTGCCACCACAGCTCAGGCTAGGGGTGGCAACCATACTCCAGCTTCTCGAGCACCTGAGCAGGCGACACAGGGTATTCAGGCACCGGGAGCAGCCCCATCTCGGCCAGCTGCTCCGGTTCAGGATTATGTGGTCCCTGCTATGCCTGAGGACGATCAGCGTAGGTCGGAGAGATTCAGCAGACTTCAGCCTCCGACCTTCAGCGGTATAAAGGGCGAGTATGCCCAGGGATTTCTGAATAGTTGCCAGAGGATACTGCGTACCCCGGGTATTCTGGAGACCAGTGGGGCCTCATTTTTTACATTTCAGTTTGCGGGTTCTACCTCCAGCTCCATGTAGTTGTTTTGAGAGCAGAGAGTTGGGGCATGGGTGGAGGCAGTGTCCCCACCATTCCAGTGGATCTTCTCAGCAGAGGGGCCAACCCTCAACTTTAGCTCCAGTCACTTCACCACCCGCCCAGACAGCCAGGGGTGGTGGTCAGTCAGCCAGCAGCTGCCCTAGAGGGGGAGGTCGAGCAGGGGGAGGTCAGGCTCGTATATATAAATTCCCAGCCAGGCCAGATTCTATGGCCTCAGATGCCATGATTGCAGGTATTGTTTCAATCTATTGCCGTGATGCCTTGGCTTTATTTGACCCTGGTTCCACATATTCCTATGTTTCTTCATATTTTGCCGATTTCTTGGATGTGCCCCGTGACTCTCTAGTCACCTCTATTCATGTGTCGACTCCGGTGGGCGATACTGTTATTGTGGACCGTGTGTATCGGTCGTGCACTATATCTATTGGGGGTCTGGAGACTCGAGTGGCCATACTGTTACTCAGCATGGTCGATTTCGACATGATATTGGGCATGGATTGGTTATCTCCGTGCCATGCTGTTCTTGATTGCCACGCTAAGACCGTTACCTTAGCTATGCCGGGGTGTCCGAGGGTTGAGTGGAGAGGTTCTTCCGAGTATATGCCTAGCAGGGTGATTTCTTACCTGAAGACTCGGCGCATGGTTGAAAAGGGGTGTTTATCTTATTTGGCCTTTGTGAGGGATGTCGGTAGTGAGACCCCCTCTATTGATTCAGTTCATATGGTCCATGATTTTCCGGATGTGTTTCCTATAGACCTGTCAGGAATGCCACCTGAAAGGGATATTGATTTTGGTATCGACCTGGTGCCAGGCACTCAGCCTTTTTCTATTCCACCATATCGTATGGCGCCAGCGAAGCTAAACGAATTGAAGGAGCAGCTTTAGGAGCTCCTGGATAAGGGGTTCATTCGGCCTAGTGTGTCACCTTGGGGTGCACCGGTGTTGTTCGTTAAGATGAAGGATGGGTCTATTCGTATATGTATTGACTATCGGCAGTTGAATAGGGTTACGGTGAAGAATCGGTATCCCTTGCCCCGTATTAATGATTTGTTTGACCAGCTTCAGGGAGCCAGAGTATTTTCCAAGATTGATTTGAGATCTGGGTATCATAAGTTGAGAATTCTGGATTCTGATATTCCGAAGACTGCTTTCAGGACCAGGTATGGTCATTATGAGTTCTTGGTTATGTCATTTGGGCTGACCAATGCCCCAGCTGAGTTTATCCAATTGATGAACAACGTGTTTCAGCGTTATCTTGATTCCTTCATCATTGTGTTCATTGATAACATCCTGGTTTATTCTCGTAGCCAGGAAGAGCATGCTCAGCATTTGAGAGTTGTGTTACAGAGATTGAGGGAGGAGAAACTTTATGCAAAATTCTCCAAGTGTGAGTTTTGGCTGGGATCGATAGCTTTCTTTGGGCACGTAGTGTCTAGTGAGGGGATTCAGGCTGATCCAAAGAAGATAGAGGTGGTGCAGAGCTGGACCACACCGTCCTCAGCTATAGAGATTAGGAGTTTCCTTGGTTTGGCAGGATATTACCGTCGCTTTGTGGATGGATTCTCTTTGATTGCTTCGCCTTTGACTAGATTGACCAAGAAGGGCGCTCTATTCGGATGGTCCGATGAGTGTGAGGAGAGCTTTCAGAAGCTCAAGTCAGCATTGACTACAACTCCAGTACTAGTTTTGCCTGCTGGTTCGGGTTCTTACACAGTTTATTGTGATGCTTCTAGAGTTGGATTGGGAGAGGTATTGATGCAGGACGGTAGGGTGATTGCCTACGCGTCCAGACAGTTGAAGGGGCACGAGAAGAATTATCCAGTGCACGATCTTGAGTTAGTTGCCATTGTTCATGCCTTGAGATTTGGCGGTATTATCTGTATGGAGTGTAGTGTGAGATTTTCACTGATCATCGCAGTTTGCAGTATCTGCTGAGGCAGGAGGACTTGAATTTGCGTCAGAGGAGATGGTTAGAGCTTCTCAAAGATTATGACCTCATTATCTTATATCACCCGAGGAAGGCCAATGTAGTGGCCGGTGCCTTGAGTCGCAGAGCAAAGAGTTTGGGGAGTTTATCTTACCTTCAAGTAGTAGAGCGGCCATTATCTCTTGATTTTCAGGCCTTAGCAGGTCATTTGGTGGGATTGGTTCTATCAGAGCCCCCGCGAGTGTTCGCTTGTGTAGCCTCCAAGTCTTCTCTTTACGATCATATTAAAGCACGCCAGTATGATGATCCACATTTGCTTGTTCTTCAGGATAAGGTACGTCGAGGTGATTCCAGAGATGTGGTTATTGGTGATGATAGGGTCATGAGGATGCAGGGCTAGATTTGCGTGCCCAATGTAGATGGGATTCGAGATTTGATTCTAGCAGAGGCTCATAGTTCGCGGTATTCCATCCATCCGGGTGCCGCGAAGATTATCAGGATTTGAGGCAGCATTATTGGTGCAGGAGAATGAAGAAGGATGTCGTGGAGTTATTCAATCAGTGTCTCAACTGTCACCAGGTCAAGTATGAGCACCAGGGACCTGGTGGATTGCTTTAGAGGTTTGATATTCCGGAGTGGAAGTGGGAGCGGATCACCATGGACTTCGTAGGTTGTCTCCCACGGACTTCGAGGAGGTTTGATGCTATATGGGTTATTGTGGATCGGCTGACCAAGTCCGCGCACTTCATTCCTGTTGGTACTAGTATTCATCAGAGAGGTTAGCTGAGATTTAAATCAGGGAGATTGTCCGTTTGCATGGGGTTCAAGTTTCAATCATTTCCGTTAGAGGCACTCAGTTCACATCTCAATTTTGGAGAGTCGTGCAGAGAGAGTTGGGTACTCAGGTTGAGTTGAGCACAGTGTTTCATCCTCAGATCGACGGACAGTCGGAGCGTACCATTCAGATTTTGGAGGACATGCTGCGTGCTTGTGTGATTGAATTTGGTGGTTCATGGGATCAGTTTCTGCCACTAGCGGAGTTTGCATATAATAACAGCTATCAGTCAAGTATTCAGATGGCTTCGTATGAGGCCTTGTATGGTAGGAGGTGTAGATCTCCGGTTGGTTGGTTTGAGCCGGGTGAGGCTAGGATATTGGGCACAAACTTTGTTTAGGATGCTTTCAGTAAGGCAAAGTTGATTCAGGAGCGGCTTCACACGGCGTAGTCTAGGCAGAAGAGTTATGCGGACCGGAAGGTCCGAGATGTGTCTTTCATGGTTGGGGATAAGGTGTTATTGAAGGTGTCACCCATGAAGGGTTTTATGAGATTCGGGAAGAGAGGAAAGCTGAGTCCCAGGTTCATTGGGCCATTTGAGGTACTTCAGAGGGTTGGGGAGGTGGCTTATAGGCTTGCTATGCCTCCCAGTTTATCGAGTATTCATCCAGTATTCCATGTTTTGATGCTCCGGAAGTATGTTAGTGACCCTTCCCATGTTTTGGACTTCAACACGGTTCAGCTCGAGGGTGATATGTAATATGAGGTAGAGCGAGTGGCTATTTTGGGTCGAGAGGTCAGGAAGCTGAGGTCTAAGGTTATAGCTTTAGTGAAGGTTCAGTGGAGAGGGCAGGCGGTGTAGGATGCCACTTGGGAGACCGAGCAGGAGATGCGGGACAAATACCCTCACTTATTTGAGACTCCATGTATGTTTCTAGACCCATTCGAGGATGAACGTTTGTTTAAGAGGGGGAGGATATAATGACCCGACCGGTCGTTCCGTGAGATGTACCCCATTTCCCTTATTTCTGCATTTGTTATGCATCGCTATCTTGTTTTTGATGTGTTGGGTCAGTTGGTTTGGGTCCGGAGTGGCTATGGTGATAGTTTAGGCATTTAGCCTTTTAAAGTAGCCTAATAGTTGAAAAAGTCAACTTAGATTTGACTTATTGGTAAACGACCTCGGAATGCGGATTTTATTGCTCGAATAGCTTTGTTAGGTGATTTGGGACTTGGGCGTGTGTTCGGAATATTTTTGTGATGTCCGGTGTAGAATTAGGCTTGAATTGGCGAAAGTTAGTTTTGGGCCATTTCCGGTCGGCAGTAGAAAATAGGCTATCGAGGTCGGAATGAAATTTCGGAAGTTGGAACAGGTTCGTAATGTCATTTTGGATATGTCTGCGAAATTTCAGGTTAATCGGAGGTGTTTTGGTTGGTTTCGGCGTAGTTGGCGAACTTTAGGAATTTCAAAGTTCTTAAGCTTGAATTTGATGTAAATTTGGTGTTTTCGTGTTGTTTTTGTTGTTTCGAAGGCTCGAATAAGTTGGAATAGTGCTATGGGGTGCGTTGGTATGTTTGGTTGGGGCCCCGAGGGGCTCAGGATTGATTTCGGATAGTTGACGGGAAGTTGGAGTGATTTTTGGAAATCTGTTGTGCTGGTTTCCTGGTGTTTTCGCACCTGCGTAAGGGGAGTCGCAAGTGCGATTATGCAGGAGTGGAAGGGAAGGTCGCAGGTGCGAATTTTGACTGCGTAGGAGATGTCCGCAGATGCGAGGGGTTCCCAAATTAGGACGCGGTTTACATTCCCGCACTATGTGTTTAAATACTGCAATACCTTTTGATAATCCGCACTGACTTGGCTACTTTTGTTTTTGTTTTTGTTTCTTCCTTTATTTATTCCCCTTCCTAAAGGTTAGTTCGTGCACTCTAGCATCATCAGCTTATCTCACAAGATCTAGGGGCCCTCCACCCACTCCTCCTCCTAGTCCTCCCAAAGGCAAGAATAAAATGGAAGATTTAAACAACATCACGAAGGAGATCACGGCTGAACGAGTTGAGGCCACTGATGGCCAGGGTAGTCAGGTTCCTAATAAGAATATGTCACCACTTGAACAGAAGTTATTGAAATCCAAGAAGAGCTTAATCAAATTCGATATCTGGCTAACCTGTCATTTTCCCTCAAGGTCCCAGACGTAAAATTTCCCAACACTCAAAACCCTACACCTCCTCAGAATGTCTCAAAGCATCAGAATCATCCTGCACCTCGCCATCATGCTATTCCACCAAAGAACTAGTGTAACACCTGTCGTACCCCAAATAACACTCCACTACTTATCCCAGAACCTCAAGACTCCACAAACGACCATTTCCACACCCACACATCAGGCCACCACAACAATCCTATCAACGTGGAGACCATGACTCACTCCACTACACCTACCCCATATACATTTAAGTCTGATAAAAAAGACCTTCTTATCAAGAACTTGGCCGAGGAAGTTAGGAAGCTGACTAGCCGGGTTCAAGGCGTTGAGGGAATCAAGAGAGTCAAAGGGATGAATTATGAGGACCTCTGATGTATATGAATAAAGGGGGTACCTCAGCATTGTTGAGTCGGCATGGTAAAAGAAGAAATTGGTCGCCAGTGTTTGTGGCAAGCCTACGAAGAGGATGATCAGCAACAACCTCAATTACTTGACTCAGTTCTCATAAATGCTTCAAAAAGAGTTGCTTCTCGGACTCTCCGTAATACGTGGCGCATATGGTTTGAACGGTTGTGTCAGGTCATATGAAGGTGTCAGAATATGCCATTAGGTTCGATAAGTTAGCCCATCATACTCCTATTTCGATTCATCTAGCCAGAGATCGAGTCCCAAGACTCATTAAAGGACTCAAATATGATTGTAAAATTTTGGACGACTCAGGGCAGGTTGATACTTCATTTCGGCTAGTGATAGAATTTTCCTAGACTTGGGAGAGTCATATTTCATCATAACACTCAAGCTACGCGCCCCATTGCAGTTACAACTCAACTTACATGTCGAAGGTGGAGGTCAGACTCCTAGAGGTGGAGACCCAGCCTGTTGGTATATTTACTATGGTATGGCTGAGGTCATTACATTAAATGGTGTCATTACAAGAATAATATCTAATTATTATAAAGTGATGATTTCCTGAACTTAATATGGTTATACGTAACTAATAAAGTTCTTCTAATATGCTCTATTCTCGGGTGAGCTTGTAACTCAAAAATCTATTGTGAGAACACTAGTATTGAGAAATTCTATGGAGATATCTATGTCTATCAATACGTGTTGAAATTTTGTTTAACGGAAAATATTTGAAAGAAGAAAATGGAATGTTTTGATTGGTGGTGTGCATATAACTTGTGATTCAGAACTGAGGGCGAGATCCTCGCATTTTGATATGATTTGGTATGTTTAAATCGGGCTACGAGCCGCGATGAAAGTTATGTAGGGACGAGGTCTTTGTGATGGAAATTCTTGTGTTTAAAGTCTCCCTTGTGAATTAGAACTTTACTATAGTACTGGTAGGGAGTCATGCCTGTTAGTCTTATTCAACAATTTATGTATAAAATAATAATGATCATAATAATAATAAATGAATAAATAATGATAATAAAAGTAATACTAATGATAATTAAATAAATAAAGAAAGAAATAAACTAATTAATAAAGTGTGTATAATTTGCCAAATTTGTGTCAGGATTATCAAGCTTTGACCTGCGAGGTATGTGCCGCCCATGTGGCATTAAATGAGACACTTTAAGTCGGGTATATAATTATGAGGTATTCATGAATCTCACCTCATCATCAGTATTGTGAATGTTCAAAAGGGGATTATTGTTAACGTGAACCTGTTGATAATTCTGTAATTGGTTATGAACAACTATTAAGAAAATAGAAGCGGTGAGTATGGGCAGCCTTGTGTATATTCCAGTTGGTGAGAGGTTGTTAGCTTCAAACATTCAGACATTGGTTAATCAGTTCGTGAGGTTGGATATTCCCCCCAGCAATTTTCTAGCTAGTACAGTCGCTCGATCTTCTCTAATCGAGCATATCCGGAAACAGCAGGATGGTGAGCCACATTTGGCTGTTCTTAGGAACACAGCTCGGCAGGGTGATGCCAAGAAGGTTATAGTTTGAGATGATGGTGTTTTGAGGATACAAGGTCAGTTATGTGTGTCTAATGTTGATGGCCTTCGTGAGTTGATTCTTGAGAAGGCTCACAGTTCTAAGTATTCTATTCACCTAGGGGCAGCTAAAATGTACCAAGATTTCATACCGCATTATTTGTGGAGAAGGATGAAAAAGGACATTGTGGTGTATGTGGCTCGTTGCTTAAATTGTTAGCAGGTAAAGTATGAGCATCAGAGACCTGGTGGTTTACTTCAACAGATAGATATTCCTGAGTGGAAGTGGGAGCGTATCACTATAGAGTTCATTGTTGGACTCCCACAGACTCAAAGGAAATTTGACGTAGTTTGGGTTATCGTGGATATGCTAACTAAATCAGCACATTTCATCCCTTTGGAAAGTACTTATACTTCAGAGCGGTTGGCTGAGTTATATATTCGGAGATAGTTCTCCTTCACGGTGTGCCCGTGTCTATCATTTCAGATCGAGGTACGCAGTTTACTTCGCACTTTTGGAGGGCAGTTGAGCGTGAGTTAGGTACCCGAGTTGAGTTGAGTACAACATTTCACCCTCAGACTGACGGACAGTCTGAGCGTATCATTCAGATATTGGAGGATATTCTCCACTCTTGTGTTATTGACTTTGGAGGTTCGTGGGATCGGTTCTTGCAGCTAGCGGAGTCTGCTTATAATAATAGTTTTCCTCCGAGCATTCAGATGGCTCCCTATGAGGCATTATATGGTAGACGGTGTAGATCGCTAGTTGGATGGTTCGAGCCTAAATAAGCACGGTTATTGGGTACATATTAGTGCAGGAGGCCTTAGATAAGGTCAAGATTATTCAGGAAAGGTTCGTGATGTGGCATTCATGGTTGGAGAGAGAGTATTGCTTCGGGTATCGCCCATGAAGGGTGTTATGAGGTTTGGAAAGAAGGGTAAGTTGAGCCCTAGGTATATCGAGCCATTTGAGATTCTTGATAGAGTAGGGGAGGTAGCTTATAGACTTGCGTTGCCTTCAGGGTTATCCTCAGTTCATCTTGTATTCCATGTGTATATGCTCCGGGAATACCATGATGACCCGTCCCACGTGTTAGACTTCAGCTCTGTCCAATTGGACAAAGACTTGACTTGTGTGGAGGAGCTGGTAGCCATTTTAGACCGGCAAGTTCGCCAGTTGAGGTCTAAGAGTTATCCTTCAGTTCGAGTGCAGTGGAAAGGCCAGCCCATTAAGGCAGCTAATTGGGATTCCAAGTCGGACATGCAGAGTAAATATCACACTTGTTTGCAAATTCAGGTAATCTTCTATGTCCGTTCGAGGACAAACATTTGCTTTAGAGGTGGAGATTGTGATGACCAAGGGGTCATTTTATGAATTTAGACTCCGTTCTAGACTTATTAGCCATAAAAAAAATTAATTTTAACTACCTCAATTTTCGTGTGTAGACTGGGCGTGAAACCGAAAATCTTTTATGTGAAAATATAAGAAATAATAATTTTTAGAATTAAAAATTTGGTTTTAGTTGACTTGAGTCAACATTTTGAGTACACGGACTCAGATTTGTGTTTCGACGATCCCGGGAGGTCCGCGGTAAAATATAGGATCCGGGCGTATGCCCGGAAATGAATTCCTAGGTCCCAAGCCTTAGAAATCAAACGAAAGAAATTAGTTTGTTGAAATATTTATGAAATAAAGAAAAGAATTAATGTTTATAATCATTGGTATCAGACCCGTATTTTGGTTCCGGAGCCTGGTACAAATTTGTTATGATATTTAGGCCTTGCCTATGAAATTTGGTAAAGAAAAATGGAGTTCGTTTGACGTGATTCGGACATCCGGTTGAAAAGTTATGAACTATAAGTGTTCTTGAGGAAAATAATGAGTTTTGAGGTTTAATTCGTTGTTTTACATGTTATTTTCAAGATTTGATCACACGAGCAAGTCTGTATGATACTTTTAGACTTGCGTGCATATTTGATTTAGAGCCCCGAGGGCTCGGGTGGGTTTCAAATAAGTTTGGGTTGTGTTGCGTTTGTTCTTTCTTATGCTTCGACGTCGTTTCTTCAAGCATAAATGATATCATATTAAACAAATGAGATCCGATTTCTATTTTAGATGAAGTATTAGATCCGTATCATAAATACGGACCCGTAGAAAAAAGAATCATCGAATTTGGACATCGTATGAGGGTTTTATGGGCATTTTACTAAGGTTGCCAGATATTTCAGGTTAATTACGAAATTGCTCCTGACGGCGTATTAAAAATCTGCACTAATTGCAAATATTAAAAACTACGTATCTCCTTTATTATAAGGCCAAATTGAGTAATTCAAAAGCCTAACTTGACTAGAATTTCACAAGGAATCCATTGGACACAAAAAATAGAGTTTAGGGATTGTTTGGCATGAGAAACGAGGCAAAATAGCTGGCAGAGAAATAAATACAAAATGGGTAGACTTCTTCTTCTTCAAATTTTCGAACCCCACAGCCCTATGAACGAATTTCTTCACCAAATATCATCCCCAAGTCATAAGTAATCAATTCCAAACTTTACCCCTTCAATTACCCATTGTTTTTCATCACTTTTGAATCAAAAACTAAGAATTTTCATGGTAAAAATTGAGGGTTTGGGTAGAATGAGAGAATTTTATAAAAATCGAATCTTTACCTCGAATTGTGGTCGGATTTCGAAATAATTCTATATTTGTGTTCGTGGGTGAATGGGTAAACGTAATTTCGTCCGAATCCCGAGTTTAGACCAAGCAGGCCCAGGGTCGGATTTTCACTTTTTTTATAGAAAACTTATAAAAAATTATATTTTTCACTAAAGTTAGTTCATTTAGCATTAGTTAATGATATTAAGTTAATTTTGATTAGATTCTAGCAAGTCAGAGGTGAATTCAAAAGGAAAATCAATAATTGAGCAGTGAGTGGCCTGCGAAGTTGAGGTAAGTGTTTGGTCTAACTTTGGCTTGAGGGATAAGACTCCCCACTTGTTTGCTATGTGAAATGTATGGGTGTAGTGTATAGGTGTGGTAACGAGTATCTATGCACCACCCAAATTGTTTTTATACATGATCTCATTTCCCGTTCCCCACTTATTCGATCATTGTTTTAACAGTTACTTGTTCATTATTGTTTCTATGACTAATTGGCCTTGTTGAATTGTTGTTAGTTATTGTTGTGACTATTTGGCAAGAGTATTGGTTGTTTGAGTTGGTTTCCTTATGATATAAACATGGTTGAGAGGTTGGCATTATTATTATGAAATAAATGCATATATTTTGATATTCCTGTTGGTTTCATGGTTGAGAGGTTAATGATGAAGTCATGAGAAAAAAATACAGTTTATTATTTATAATTGTTGAGGTTCCCGTGGTTATTGGGTTTCATGGAATTATTTCCAATTGTTGTTGCAAGCGTGTAATGTTGGTTACGTTGTTCTCTTGAGTTGTGAAATACTGAGTTGGACTGACAATGTTACGATGTTTACTTGTATTCTGGTTGGTTTTGTTGTGAAATGTTATTGGTTAATAGTATGCGACCAACACAGTATTGTGAGATGCTTGGCCTTAATCGTGAAAGTTTAAATAATAAATAAATATATATGACTGTGATAAGGGTGGACACGAGAAATAAATATATATGACTATGATAAGTGTCGACAGGAGTAATAAATATATATGACTGTGATAAGGGTGGACAGAAGAAATAAATATATATGATTGTGATAAGGGTGGACAAGAGAAATAATTATATATCACTGCGATAAGGGTGGACAGGATTATGTACCACACTCTCATGGGAGCGGGTCATTCGCCTCGACAGTATAATAGATGTATCAATGGTTCGTGTCGTTCAACCCTCGGCAATGCACTTGTTATGATGGGATCGCCAGATTGTACTGTTTATTGGACCACTAGTAAGTGTTGATGTCGACCCCTCGACACTACTTCTCTGGGGTTAGGCTAGATACTTACTGGGTAGGCGCTGATTGACGTACTCATGCTACACTTGCTGCATATTTTTGTTTAGGTACATATATGTCTGGTGATCTTTTGGGCATAGAGGCGCGGCTATTGCGGGTACATATCATGAGCTATATTTCATGTTACGATCTGCAGCCTGCAGAGTCTCCATCAGAGTTATTTGTATTGTCCTGTCTAATTTGTATCTCCAACAGATGTTATATTTTATTTTTTAGTTGATGCTCATGCACTTGTGACACCGAGTTTTGGGGTGCTTATGGGTTGTCCTTTATTGTAGTTATGAAAACATTATCAGTAACCCTGAAAATTTCATTTATTGCTATTTAACTGATGAAAATTATGATTTCAAAAATACTAAAATGAGTAATTAAGTTAAACATTCAATGTTGGCTTGTATGACGGCGATGTTAAGCGCCATTGTGATCTATAGTGGATTTTGGGCCGTGACACCGCTCACAGAACTACTGCTTTATCATCATTTATCACTATTCATTATGACGTTAATTCTTTTCACGCATGAAATCTCTTTAACTTAACTAGCTTTGCAAATTAAATATGAAGAAGTTGAACACAATAGTGTTGACTTATTTTATTGGGATGTGTGACTTGGTTTGACTTGTAGAAGAGAAAAAGAATAAAATTTCCCAACATTCCCTTAGACCGCTTACTGGGTTGGATTTTAAGGAAACCTCTTTAAGATATCAAGTTTCTATAAATCTAAAATTATACTACTACTGTCAATACTTGTTAGAAGCCTCTAATTAAAAGAGAAAATGAATAAACTTTTAGTATATGTCAACACTAAATATCAATCATGCAAATCAATTTTGGCATATGTCAACACAAAATGTGGGCATCAAATTGGGTGAGAGCCGGTTTAGGTCTCCCATGCCTGCGTGGCTCATGAAATGTTTTACAGATGCTGACCAAGTCACATGAAGATTTTACCATAATGAGTCAATCAAGCATGGGCAAACAATGTCAATTGTAAACTAGACAAAGTGCAATGGGACCAGCAGAACCAACATGGATCGTGTGAGCTAGATCTAATAACAACGTACCATTAAATGCCATTAAATTTTAACATTATAGAAGTGATGATTTCAACTATAAATATGAGTTGATATTCAGCGATTATTTTCATCCTTTTACATAAATAGCAAAATTAAAATGAAGTTGTTAGTAACTTGCATTGCAGTGTTTTTTAGTTTCACTGCAGTCCCCCAGCAAGTAATTTCTCAACGGAACACCTATGATAATATGCAGATGGTATTACAATGGGCACCCACATTCTGTAAGAGGAATAACTGCAACAATCATGTTCCAGAAACTTTCACCTTACATGGGCTTTGGCCCTCAAACAGTAATGGATATAGTCTACAATGTCGTAAACCTCCACAAGATACTAGCGCGGTCAGTAATATGTTCTTGAAAATACTTACTAGCATATATAGTTGTATATATTTATTTTAACATATATAGAATTCAAAATCTTCATATATCCATGTACTTACAGTGGACAAAGGACATAGCATTATGGACAGCTCTTAAAAAATGTTGGTATAGTCTAATCCAGGGTGTTTCCAATGAAGTGCTGTGGAAACATGAATGGAAAAAGCATGGCTATTGCTCACACACAATAAAAGATACTGACTACTTCAGGGCTGCCGTACACAAGTATGGAAAAAACACCAGACTTGCGGGCATGGCGATTGTTAACAAACTGGCTGCTGCACAAATCCGTGCGTCAAATGTTGAAGTTTACACAAAGAGTGCAATAAGGAGTGCCTTGTCTACAATTCATGATTCTAAAAACAAAGAGGATGCTGTTTATATATCATGCACTGCAAAAAATGCTAGCCATGTCTTTCTCCACGAGATTTTCTTTTGTCTTGATAAAATGTTGGGGAATTTCATTCCCTGCCCACCAAGTCCAGACACTAGAGGCTGTGGTAGAACAGGGACATCCAGCATCATCATTCCTACTAATTAAGGTATAATTGATCATATTTTTCATTCTCTAGCAAATTCAATTCCTAGATATTAATTACTACTTTAATTTGTTTTCTCGGTCTATTTTTTGTAGGCTATCTAATGCTCGCTGCTACAATGGGAGGGTCTAGCTGAACAACAACATAATTAGTTCCTTAATTAATTACTGGAGTAGGTGCTGGAAAAATATAATATACTAGTACTTGTTTCTATACTATGGTGTGGAATTAATATATATATATATATATATTGTGCTTAATTACAGTGCCCGGAACAACCTATCTCTTTTCTATTTATTTTGCTGTACATGTTGTCTTTGCGAAATAATGATTAACTGCTTAGCATGAATTAAACACAAGAGAGTAACCAGAAAACAAAAGGATATCTTCTCTATTCTTTTTCGCTAAACTCCAGCAACTTAATCCAATCACAAGCGAAATATGTATAAATAATTAGGAAATTCGAGACGTAATATGTATTAGAACTGTTAAGCGAGCCCCGAGTGTTGGGCGTTAAACGTGTTTAGGGCGCACGGTCGGGCACTTGGTGAGTAAGCCTCAAGAACTAAGCCCCATACATGAGCCCCAGGGCGTTTTGCAAGTGCCCCGCCCAAGGACAAGACCCGGGCGAATCCCAGAAATGCCTGTTAAAAACACTGCGTGTAACATATCAATTTTTGTTCCTTGCATCGCACTCTTTTCCTTAAAATCTAACACGGTAAGGAATGTCCAGCAAAAACTGTATTAATTTTTTCTTCTGCAAGTCAAACAAAGCACATGCAACACATCAATTTTTCATCTCTCGCATCGCTCTAGGAAAAGGTTATTTTGAGAGGGAAACATGATGATCATTCTAAAATAAATAAAGAATTCACAGAGAATATGGCACATTTTAGGATATATTTTCTTCCCAATTTTATACTTAAGAACTTGTACTCCCTCCGTTTCATATTAAATGAGGTAGTTTGACTCGGCATGGAGTTTAAGAAAAAAAAGGAAGATTTTTGAAATTTGTGGTATTAAAAGCTTAAGGGGTAAAGCTTTGTGGAGCCATGACTTTTGTGTGGTTATAAAAGCTTCTCATTAAGGGTAAAATGAGTAAAATGAGGAGTTTAAAATTGAACAATTTCCAAATTTAAAAATATGTCATTTATTTTGGAACATACTAAAAAGGAAAGTACCTCATTTAATATGAAACAGAGGGAGTAATAGATTTCCTAGTAGTCATTTGGCAACTACAAGAGTGCACATAGACATAGTGGCAGGTTATTTTTTAGGGGAATAATGGTAGTTTTTCTTCAGTATATCAAGAATCCATGGACAACATGGTTACAATTTTTTGACAGATTCTCTTCCACTTTATTACTTAAGCATTTGACATGGTATATGTTTGATGATTTTTTCCAAAGTGGCCGAGGTGATATGATGGGGTGTCCTTAGAGGCTTGATGACGTTATGAACATATTTAGGTATGCACGACATGACATTCATACGTATATGCATGAACACCATAAGTATTTCATGATTTACAGAGCTATCCAGACTTACAGGTTGAGTCCATTGCTTCATGTTTCTTCCAGGTCCTTTATATACAGATTTAAATGACTTACATACTCGGTACATTATTCGTACGGACGTCCTTTTGCCTAGGAACACTGCAGCCATGCATGCAGTTATAGATAATCAGTTTGACGAGCCCTCATAGTAGACAAGGTTAGCATTAAGCGAATGATCGGTAAGACTCCACCTCATTCGGAGTTCAACCGAGTCTATAAGTCATCGTGTCAGAGTTTTGCTACAGACTTATGGGTAGGTCGGTACCCTGTCCCATTTGATGTCAGATAATCTTAGAGGCTTTGTAGACACAGAGGTTCATAATTGTACATTATGTCATAGGCCTTGGTGGCTCATATGTGTTCTTGTTTTAAGAACGATGATTCATTAATATAGCGTTTTCCCACTTATAGTTATACATTACGAGTTGTGCTTAAGGGTGCCTAATTAAATATACAAATGTTTCTCAAGGTATATATACATATAATACATATATATACACAATTTTTCCCGAAGTTTACGGGGTCACGTGAACCCCCTACCATACACGTAGATCCGCCTCTGCACATAGTGGCAAGTTATTCTATAGATTTTGAGGCTTAATTCAGTGTTTATGATATTATTTTGGTATTTTGATTACTCGAATAAGTCCGTAGGATATTTTTGAGGTTGTGTGTATATTTGGTTTTGAGACCCGAGGGGTCGGGTCAGTTTCGGGTAGGCGTCGGAGTGCAAAATGCCTTAGAAAATCTGGTGTGACTGTTGTTTTTTGGTGTTCAGGTAAATGCCCTATGCGAACGCACTCAAGGGAGTGCAAACGCACAGGGTAAAGTGGGGTCTGGGGGTCAGGGTCAATTTATTCACTGCGAACGCACCAAGCAGGATGCGATCGCGGAGGGTCCTTTGAGGGGGGGAGCGTTACTGTGCAAACGCGGAGGATAGGATGCGAAAGCACAGTGTTAGCGTGGGCCTGGGGGCTGGGTAGTAATTACCCTGTGCGAACGCAACATTTAACTCGCGAACGCATAGGAAACACCTGATAACCCTGTGCGAACGCGGAGCTTGGACCGCGAACGCACTGCTTTATTTTGCCCAGTTATTTTTAATACCCAAAAACAGAACCATTACGAGATTTACCCCATTTTTCTCAAACTTCATCTTCCCCAACCCTCTTAGGAGATTTTGGAGCATCTCTTCCACCATAGCTTCATAGGTAAGTAATTCTAACTTCATTTTCTTCCATTTTCATCAACTATCACTAGATTCTAGACCTAAAAACATGAGATTAAAGGGCATAAATTGGGGTTTTGGGTAGAGTTAGGGCTTTTTGACTTTTTGGGAATTTGACCTCGTTTTCGGGTCGGATTTCAAAACAAATTGTATATTCGGGCTCGTGGGGGAATGGGTGATCGGGTTTTGGTCCGAACCTCGTGTTTGGACCAAGCGGGTCTGGGGTCGAATTTTGGAATTTTTGGAAGAATGTTGGGAAATCTATAATTAGGTTTTGGAATTGAATTGTTGAGTAATTATTGATGTTATTGAGTCAATTATGTCTAGATACGATTGTTTCAGAGTCGGATTCGAGAGGAAAACCGGTGCTAGAGGCTTGACTTGCATTTTTGGAGCCGAGGTAAGTGTTTGGCCTAACCTTAGCTTGAGGGAATATGTATAAAGTCTTATTTGTTATGTGTTATTCCATGTCCAACGTATAGGTGAGGTGACGGGCACCTATACGTTGTGGTTAAACATGCCCGTGAGTCGAACTTGATGATTTATATAGTGTTCTTTGATATTCTCTGTGTTATGGACTAATTGTTATTCGGAAAGTGATACTTTGATGGTATTTCATGATGTAGAATGTTATTGATTATTCGTTCGGTTGAGGATTATTTGTTAAATTATACCTCTGAGTGAGATTGGTTATAGCTTAGTCCCTTGCCGGGACGGTAGAATACTTGTTGAATATTTCTGTACATTTGAAGTTTCCTATCATTGAATTTTCCTGTCAAATTGTTGCTTTTATATTTGATATGGACGAGGGGACATTCTGTGTCGAGTGATTGTTAGGTTATGCACGAGGGGACATTCGGTGCCGAGTGATTATCTATTTATGCACGAGGGGACATTCCGTGTCGAGTGATTGTGAGGTTATGCACGAGGGGACATTCCGTGCCGAGTGATTATTTATTCACGCACAAGGGGACATTTTGTGCCGAGTGTTTATTTGAGGTTATAGCACGAGGAGACATGCCGTGCTGTTTGTTTATTTATCTGTTTAGAGTTATTAATTTTTGTTGTTACTTTATACATTTCAGTTGTCATCTCATTTTCTGCCATTTCAGTAAATTGTTACCCCTGTCCCCAGCATGTGTCCTCCCCGTTGTTGTATTTACTTGCGTATTTCCTGTCATTATTTCCTGTTATATTATTGAATTGCACAGCTGTTATTTGTTGTCGTGTCCTAGCCTCGTCAATACTTCGCCGAGGTTAGGCTCGACACTTACTCAGTAAATGGGGTCAGTTGTACTGATGCTACACCTCCACTTCTCTATGTTGTGCAGATTATAGCGCCGGACCCAGTGGACAAGGATTCAGGGAGTAGCCTTCAGTCCACGGAGACACTGAGGTAGTCCTGCAGGCGTTCGCAGGCCTTGGCGTCACCTCTCATTTCTTTCCTTCTGTCTTATCTTACATTT
>MDKI01213364.1:0-23456 GCA_005239505.1 Nicotiana paniculata
CTTCATCGGTATACTTCACCGATGACTCCTGAACTACATACAACCTGATTCCTGTAAAACCAGTGATTTGTAGGCAACTTAGAAACCAGGGTGCGGCTGGAATCTCTCCAAACCATTTCACTCGGTCAAAATTGGCCATCATATCTTTATCCGACAACTCTTTCATCCTTCCCGGGTAAAGAGGGGCAGCTATTGATACCCAATTTTTCCCACAATATTTTAAAATTGCATATATACCTTCAAAAACATGCTTTCATAGCAATTGGTATTTTCTCATATTTTTATTAATTTATCCAGTATTTTATTTCTAATAATTAATTACAAAATTGCATTACAAATGATTTCAAAAGTATTCCTTGATTTAATTTATTCTTTAGGGTCCTACTAAGACCAAGTTATTTCATAATTACCCAAATTAGCACTTTTTGGCTATAATTTTTATCCAGTAATTAGCCATTTTGTATTTTTAAATACTAAGTAATCATTTTAATTTAATTTTATTAAGCATCAATTTCATTTTTATAATTATCAGCTATTTTTATAATTAATTATCTATTTTTAATTGGGTATTTAATAGTTAGCACTATTATCTAAATTTTAGCCTAATAAATCTGATCCATAACCCATTTAATCAACCCAATACCCACAACCTAGTCTTTACAAGTACCCAGCCCAAACCTAAATCCCATCGTGATCGTTGATTGTAGACATGCTCCTCGTGATTTTACACGATTTAGCGTTTAAATATTTAGTTAGGTCCAATATCGTTATTTTAACTAGTTTTGACCCTTTTACTTTATTTTTATCGCAAAAATAAAAATTACAAAAAATATTTTTTTTCTTTTATTTAGCTTAGTGATATTTTATGTAGTTATTTTTAGTTTATCTACCTTTCATAAAAGTCGAAAAATACAAAAAAAAAAGTTAGTTCCACTTTGTTTGTGAAAATTTAAGTATTTTTTATAGGAATATTATTTAATTTTTTGCGATGATTTTACCCTAATCCTAATTTTATTTTTAGTATAATATTTGAAAAATACCAAAAAATAGTTTCATTTTTTACATATAATTTAGTTTAATTAATTAGATTGATTTTACATTATGTAGTATATTTACCGTGAGCAGCTTCATTTCAGGTATTATGACTTGTAGGTGTGGTCAAAATGGAATTTCGAAAAGTTTAGAGTTGATTTGGAAAGAAATCCTCATTTCAGAAGCCTTAAGTTGGAGAAATGGACTAAGATTAGAATTTTTAGTAAACGACCTCAGAATCAGGATTTGAGGGTTCTTGCAGGTTCGTATGATTATTTCGGACTCTGGCGTATGTCCGGATCGGGTTTTGGATAACCCGGGAGCGTTTCGGCGTATATTGTAGAAGTCAGCATATTTGAAAAAATTTCCTAATTTGGGCTTGAAGTGCATTTCGGAGTTATTGATGTCCGTTTGAGATTCCCAGTCTAGGAATAACTTCATATGGTGATTCTGGAGTTGGGAGCGCGATCAGAAGTGAATTCGGATGTGCGGAGGTCATTTTGAAGTCATTTGGCTAAAGATAGAAATTTGAAGGTTTTTGAAAAATCCGACAAGAAGTGGAAATTTTAATATCGGGGTCGGAATGCGATTCCGGAAGTTGGAGTAGGTCCGCAATGTCGAATATGACTTGTGTGCAAAATTTGGGGTCAATCGGACGTGATTTGATAGGTTTCAGCATCGGATGTAGAAGTTGGAAATTTCTAAGTTCATAAAGTTGGGATTTGGGCGCGATTCGTGGTTTCGATGTTGTTTGATGTGATTTGAGGCCTCAAGCAAGTCCGCATTGTGTTTTGGAACATGTTGGTATAATTGGACGTGGTCCCGGGGGCGTCGAGGGAATTCCGGGTGGCTAACGGATCAAGATTTGAAGTTTGAAGAATGCTGAAATTGCTGTCATCTGGTGTAACCGCACCAGCGGGGTTTTGGCCGCAGGTGCAGAGCTGCGAGTGTGGCTATGGCACCGCAGGTGCGAAGTATAGATGGTCCGGTTGGGAGCGTAGGTGCGATGGTATTTCCGCACCTGCGGAGTCGCAGATGCGGGATATGGGGCGTAGGTGCGATTTTGGGTCGAAGCTGAGAAAAACCGCAGGTGCGGGAAATTGGTAGTACCTGCGGGAGCGCAGGTGCGGAGGAAGGATCGCAGGTGCGGAATCGAGGCTGGGCAGAATTTTTAAAACCGTGAATTGTTGGCGATTTCTTCATTTTTCTCTTGGTTTGGACGATCTTAGGAGGCTTCAAAGAGAGGATTTCTTCATGCATTGTCAAGGTAAGTAACTCCTTCATGTTTCTAAGTTAAATACAAGTATATTCATGGAATTAGACATGGAAATAAGTAGGAGAATTGGGATTTTTTAGGAAAGACCTAGAAATGGTAATTTGGATTTTTAGCCACGAATTTGAACATGGATTGTAGAGTAAATACTATAATTGAACTCATGGAGCTATGGGTAGATTATATCTTCGAGAAATTTCGGATTCTGGGCACGTGGGCCTGAGGGCATTTTTGTCATTTCACTAAGCAGGGTTGGGAAATTTTATAATTTGGAATTGTTGCAAATATTAGTGTATATTTTCATTGGTTTGCCGTTATTTGGATAGTTTTGGGGCGTTGTGCGTCCGTTGGAGTCGTTGGAAGGGCTTGGAAGCCAGTATTGGAAGTCTCCTTTCTAACATTGTGAGGGGGAATTATCCCCCTAGGTGAACTAATTAAGTATGTGTTACTATCTGCGGGAGCTATGTACGCACGAGGTGACGGGAGTCCGTGCGTAGCTACTATTATGCCATGTCTGGGTAGTCTAGGACCCACTAGCATGCCTTACCTGTTGTACCTGTGATCTTGTCTGTGATATTAGACTACTAATATAATCGAAATTGTAATTGAATGACTAAGGAATATTAGAGTTTATTTTTCTAAACCACCTAAAAAAGAGAATTGATTTCCTTCGCGGGCAATTGTATTTTCGAATAAGGTTGTATTATCAAACATTATACAAAAAAAACTTGGCAAGTGAATTTCGAAAAAGAAATTTAAATACTATTTTGTGGTTTTTTTTAAAGAGAAATCTGTCATTTACTTGGGTACTTGCTTTCCCGACGTATTCGGGGTGGACTGTTAACAGCACATGACTGCATTTGACCGCTTCGCAATTTACATTCTGTGAAAAGAGTGTTATTTCCCCCTCTCTGCCACGGCGGATTTAAAATGCACTTATGGTTCGGGCCGTTCGAACCTCAGCAGTGCATAGACATGGTTATTATATTGAGAGGTGTACTTATGGTACGGGTCGTTCGACCCTCGGCGGTGCACAGAGAGGATTATTATATTGTGAGGTGCACTTATGGTACGGGCCGTGCGATCCTCGGCAGTGCACAGCAATGATTATTATGACGGCTCAGGCCGGTTGTGCTTATCCCTTATGCGCATGTTAAGTTGTTAAATGTTTTTCATGATTTTTGAAGTGATAAGATATTTGGGGAAAAACAAAGAGGAAATTTTTTATTTAAGATATTTGGGAAAATAATGAGAAAGCGACAACTGCTTGTTTACTTCCAGTATTTACTTGGGTTTCACTGCCTTGTATATATGCTGCTTTACTACCTTTATATGCCTATCGTTTCCATCTTATACTGTTAATTAATTTGTTGACCCTTAGTGAGTGTCTAATTCGACTTCTCGTCACTACCTCTCTAAGGTTAGGCGGGCGACTTACTGAGTACACATTATTTTTGTACTCATGCTACACCTGCTGTGCATTTTATTGCACAGGTACTTTCATAGCAATGGGGAGGATTCGGAGACTTAGGCGAGTTGTATCATCCGGAGGCGATCCGCAGCTAACATAGTCTCCCTCGTACTGTATTTATTTTCATTTTAAATTCCTTGTCCAACTTGTATTTCGGACAAGCTTTGTAATGATTGTATAAATTCTTAGAAATTTCTCATGTACTTGTGACACCGGGTTCTGGGATGTGTTGGGATATAATTGCTAATATGGAATATTCAAACTATTATTTTACTCGACAGATTTTATTTAGTTAATATATAATAAAGTGAAAGGAAATGCTTTTCATAAATGTTAAAAACATGAAATTATTTCAATTAAGTAATGATTGGCTTTCCTGGCAATGATGTCCGGCTCCATCACGACCTTATGGATTTTGGGTCGTGAGGTATCAGAGCTCTAGGTTCCCGTAGGTCTCATGAGTCATGAGCAAGTCTAGTATAGTCTTGCGGATCGGTACGGGGACGTCTGTACTTATCTTCGAGAGGCTACAACGCTATTAGGAGTACTTCCCTTCTTGATTCCTCATCGTGCGATTCGATTCCCTTAAGGCTTATGCCTAAGTTTATTCCTACTCAATCTTACACGTCGCGAAGAGCTTGCTGTGAATCGGGAAAATCGAGGAATTGAATGGTGCTACAGATGTAATTCGAGATGTTTCCATGTGTAATTGGTTGGGGCTGTTGTTATGGCCCTGCAAAGGAATAATATATTGTTTCAGCTCAGTAGCTGTGTTTTTGAGAGCCTTAAGGCTATGCTCAGGAAGTGATGATGCTTGTGATTAGTTGTCGAGCGATATCGGTATGATGATAGAATGCTTTCCCGTATGTTGGGGGTGATGAAGGGTTTGAAGGGGGTCTTCTCAGAATGTGATTTCGAGATTTCAGTATTTTAGTTCCGGCAGAGGAAAGACATTTGGATGATGAATGGTCCGGTTGGGGTTGATAAAGTAGTAAGACTTGGTGTCTTCAAGCGAGGTGGGATATGCACCTGTGAAGGGAAGACGTCGTCATTGATCGAATGGAATGTGTTAAGTTTGCCAGTGTTATGGTTTCTTCAGTTGCGTGGGGTCAGAGTATTGAGAAGAAGTATTGAAGAATGCGGTTGGCAGAGACCGTGAGGTGCGGTGGTTCAGTACCGGATAAGTGTTGATAATGAAGGAAGCTAGATAAAGATGATCTCCAAAGAGTTTGAAGTCGTGGTGATCTGCTGGTTTAAGAGCTACAGAGAATGATCCTGAAGTGAGGCTAGGCATTAATTCCATTTCTAGGAGGCCAGGTGTAAGAAGCGGATGTCGAGCAGTCACAAAGTGGAGGAGCGACAACATAGCTTAGAATTTAAAGATATTGTCGCGCATTTAATGGATGTCCATGAGGAGCGGATGGACTAGTAAAGTTGGTGAATGAAACAGGGCGTAGGATGGGTTATTGAAGTCGCAGAGAGCGTGCATTTCAGCATCGTTGGAAGGTGTCCGCGGGTGATTTCCACAGGTGGGTTATCTCCTGTGAATAGGTTAGCAGTGGCATGGTTGGCAAGTCTATGTGAAGGGTTCTAGTGGCTATTCGGTAGGAGGCAGAATGTGTGAATGATGCTAGAAAATTTGAGTATTTAGGGAGTGCTAGCAAGAGAATTTGGAAGAATTGGACGGATTGGTTGAGCAAGATCGTGTTATCAAAGGAGAAAGGATCTCGGCAGGGTCTAGAGTGGTGTAAGGAGTAGCTTCGGGCTAAATGGGGGAGTCCCACCATCTGTAGTTGGGTTGCATGATTGTGTTATCATAGGGTTGCGAGTTGTCGGCGTGTTGGCAAGTTATTACAACTAAGGGAAAGGAGTAAAATGGTGATTGTGCGTGGGATTTGATGAATGTGTGCAAAAGTTGGCCCTGTCAGACTAGGGTTAGGCTTTGGAAGATTAAGGAGTTTGCTTAAGGCATAGGTGAGTTGTCCGGATAGTGAATCAGTCATGTGCTTCAAGGAAAAGGGTGTTCATGTGCTAGGAGAGCCTTGGAGTTGATTGTATTCGGGACCAGTCAGAGTGGGCGACTTTCAATAGCGGTCCTAGTGAGTTCAAAAGTTAAGAATGCAGCGTTTAAAGGGTTTCAGGCAGCAGTATGATCGGGAATCGAGCTTTTGCAGAGTGATTTCTGAAAAAAAGAAGATGGTTGGAATGTTCTATGATATGTTTCAGCGTGCAGGATAGTATTGGAGTAGTGAGAGAAATGAGCTCCAGATTGTAGAAAGATTATCATGAGGGTATGAGACGGGTTGCGGGATTTAGGCAGCATAGTCTCGTGAATCAAGGTCACTCGGGATGAGTGAGGGTTGGGTTTGTTATGAGTTGAAGGAAGTTGCTATTATTCCTGAGGCAGTTGAAGATGATAAAGAAGATAGATTAATTAGCCATGGTTGAAATGGCACATTTGCGGCAGTGATAAGTTCCTTCAATGTGATTAAGTTTGGCATGTGGTTTGTGCCGGTGTGTGTGCGGGGCTTGTCGGCCATCGTAATGGATTTCATGTGGGAGCATTTGAGTGTTATGGCATGTCAGGTGTAGGCGGATCCCCGAAAGGTTATGGTGGTATAGACTACTACTTAAGGATTTGCATGTTGGGTGATTGTGGGAATTCACTCGTGTGTTGAGATGGTATTCCTGAATTGAGTTAAGTAAAAGGTTTCTATATGATAAAGTGATTCACCCTATTGGTGGTTCAGAAGTTATGATAGAATTCTTGTGCTACCTCATATTGGCATGTTAGGTGCGGTAAGCAGTATGTAACTGGGAGTCAGAATCGAGATTGCGGTTCGGTGTTAATAAGGAAGTCATGAATTCAGAAGAGCAAGAAAAAGAGATTCGAAAGTTCAGAGTAAGCTGGTGTTATCTTCAGTGTCACTTGAGATCGATATTCGGTGAAAGGGGCTTTGTACCCTGGTCATGGGTTCTTGATTTGCTTTGCAGCATTATTGTGGTCGGTGGTATAGACGTGCAGACTTGTTGCCTTGTGTGGAAGGTCGTGGAAGCATGACCACGAAAAGATTGTATAAATGTGACAGGTAGTCACTTGATGGATTGAAGATTTGGAATGAGTATAAAGGAGTGCAATATTTGTTATTTGAGAATTTATGCCTGAAAGGCGTTCAGTTCATTTGGTTGTGGATTGTGGGATGTTTGTCCCGGCTATGATGGTTGTCTTGCGTAGTATGAGAGAAAGTGGGTCAATATGGACCTAGGTGAGGCTATTATGGTGCGAACAAGGTAGACTCAATGTTTGTGGATGGATTTAAATATGATATGGGCTCTGTACGAGCCAGGCATGTTCATTTCAGTAGAGCGCTTTTTCATGGAAAGGTATTAGAACATCAGATGTTGTTCCGTCCTCGTCAAATTCATGTTATGATATGATTGTGCCGTGTGAGTTGTGAAACAACTTGATAATTTCTTTTGAGTTGAGATCTCAACGTAGTGATGATGTTATGTGAGCAGGATAGCTGTTTAGATCCAGAGTGTATATATATATATATCGCACCTCTGTCGTGCTTGAGCTTTCGCACTCAGTCTCCCGAAGATAGTATTATGCACTTAGCCTGCTTGTGACCAATATTTGGTAATGTGTAATAGTGAGCGATTCAGCTCCGTGTATAAATTTCCTTATGTGAGTTTTATGATGGGATCGGGTGGCACGCCGCCACGGGTATGTTATTTGGATCGGGTTGCACGCCGCAACAGTGTGATGATGAGAAGTGTTAATATATATTTATTTTTCTTATGTTTTACTTCCTATTTTCTGAGAAAATTTCATATTAGTTGTGTGAGTTGAATAGTCCCTTCCTGAGTCATTTCTTACCTATCATGTTCGATTTTGGTCTATTGGCGCGATGTGGTATCATGTGAGGTTGTTGGTCATGTTTGGGGTGATTTGTTGTCTGAACAGTTCATACTGGGTGAGACGAGATTATCGGATCAGGGATCAGTGCGATAAGGTTATGTGAAGTGTATCTTAAAGAATAAATACCATTATTCAGGTTCATAATTAGGTGATGATTCTAGTCAAGATGAGGTATTCAGTGGTTTGTTAGCTCTGCAGTTGGGTACAAATTTCTACACATCTCCTCCGTTGTGGTGGTATCGTCAGAAGTATAGTAGGATGTAAGTATATATATCATGAGGTGCGTTGGGAGCATCAGATTCGTGGAATTTTGGGCTATCAAGGTTCAAGGAACATCATTGTGGTTAGATGATGAGTTATGCGGTGCATGGTGCTGATTTGGCAAAAGTATGCAGCCATGTTCTGGTATATCGGGTGGTGGATGATACGCTGTTTATGTATTGGAACGAGGCCTGGCAGAGAATTTCAAGTGTTGGAACTAGGTTCTGAGCTATTTATAGATAAAAGAAGAAATCTTCAGATTTGATCAAGCTAATGTACTCAATTGGGTTGTGGTAGCACGAGCAGGTGCTCGAGGTGTTAAACAGTGATTTCAGATAACTCCAGAGCAGTTCTTAGCACGTTCGAGGACGAACGTCTGTTTAAGTGGGGGAGAATGTAACGACCCGATCGGTCATTTTGAGCTCTAGCACGTCGTTCAGCGATTTAAGGATGTGAGCAGCTTTGTTTCAGGTATTATGACTTGTAGGTGTGGTCGGAATTGAATTTCGGAAAGTTTAGAGTTGATTTGGAAAGAAAATTCTCATTTCAGAAGCCTTAAGTTAGAGCAATGGGCTAAGATTGGAATTTTTAGTAAACGGCCTCAAAATCATGATTTGAGGGTTCCTGCACGTTCGTATGATGATTTCGGACTTGGGCGTATGTCCAGATCGGGTTTTGGATAACCCGGGAGCGTTTCAACGTCTATTGTAGAAGTTAGCATTTTAGAAGAAATTTCCTAATTTGGGCTTGAAGTGTATTTCGGAGTTATTGATGTCTGTTGGGAATTCCAAGTCTGGGAATAGCTTCGTATGGTGATTCCGGAGTTGGGATCGCAATCGGAAGTGAATTCGGATGTCCGGAGGTCATTTTGAAGTCATTTGGCTAAAGATAGAAATTTGAAGGTTTTTGAGAAATCCGACTGGAAGTGGAAATTTTCGGAATGCGATTCCGGAAGTTGGAGCAGGTCCGTAATGTCGAATATGACTTGTGTGCAAAATATGGGGTCAATCGGACGTGATTTGATAGGTTTCGGCATCCGATGTAGAAGCTGGAAATTTCTAAGTTCATAAAGTTGGGATTTGGGTGCGATTCGTGGTTTCCATGTTGTTTGATGCAACTTGAGGCCTCGAGCAAGTCCGCATTGTGTTTTGGAATAGGTTGATATAATTGGACGGGGTTGCGAGGGCCTCGGGGGAATACCGGGTGGCTAACAGATCAAGATTTGAAGTTTGAAGAATGCTGGAATTGTTGTCATCTGGTGTGACCGCACCACCGGGGTTGTGGCCACAGGTGCGGAGTTGCGAGTGCGACTATGGCACCGCAGGTGCGAAGTATAGATGGTCCGGCTGGGAGCGCAGGTGCGATGGTATTTCCGCACCTACGGATTCGCAGATGCGGGATATGGGGCGTAGGTGCGATTTTCGGCTGAAGCTGAGGAAAACCGCAGGTGCGGAAAATTGGTAGCACCTGTGGGAGCGCAGGGGCGGAGGAAGGATCGCAGGTGCGGAATCGAGGCTGGACAGAATGTTTAACACCGTGAATTGTTGGCTATTTCTTCATTTTTCTCTTGGTTTGGACAATCTTGGGAAGCTTCAAAGAGAGGATTTCTTCATGCATTGTCAAGATAAGTAACTCCTTCATGTTTCAAAGTTAAATACAAGTATATGCATGGAACTAGACATGGAAATTAGTAAGAGAATTGGGATTTTTGAGGAAAGACCTAGAAATGGTAATTTGGATTTTTAGCCACGAATTTGAACATGGATTGTAGAGTAAATACTATAATTGAACTCGTGGAGCTATGTGTAGATTATATCTTCGAGAAATTTCGGATTCTGGGCACGTGGGTCTGAGGGCATTTTTTTCATTTCACTAAGTGGGGTTGGGAAATTTTATAATTTGGAATTGTTGCAAATATTAGTGTATTTTCAATGGTTTGCCGTTATTTGGATAGTTTTGGGGTGTTGTGCATCCATTGGAGTCGTCGGAAGGGCTTGGAAGCCGGTATTGGAATTTCGGAGCGAGGTAAGTCTCCTTTCTAACTTTGTGAGGGGGAATTATCCCCCTAGGTGAACTAATTAAGTATATGTTACTATCTGCGGGGAATATGTGCGCACGAGGGTACGGGAGTCCGTGCGTAGCTACTATTATGCCATGTCCGGGTAGTCTAGGACCTACTAGCATGCCTTACCTGTTGTACCTGTGATCTTGTCTGTGATATTAGACTGCTAATATAATCGAAATTGTAATTGAATGACTAAGGAAGATTAGAGTTTATTTTTCTAAATCATCTAAAAAGAGAATTGATTTCCTGCACGGGAAATTGTATTTCCGAATAAGGTTGTATTATCAAACATTATAAAAAAAACTTGGCAAGTGAATTTCGAAAAAGAGATTTAAATACTATTTTGTGTTTTTTTTAAAGAGAAATCTGTCATTTACTTCGGTACTTGCTTTCCCGACGTATTCGGGGTGGACTGTTGACTGTGCATGACTGCATGTGACCACTTTGCAATTTATATTCCGCGAGCGGAGTGTTATTTCCCCCACTCTCATGGGAGCGAGCCGTACACAGCGGTGGATTTAAAATGCACTTATGGTTCGGGTCGTTCGACCCTCGGCAGTGCATAGACATGGTTATTATATTGAGAGGTGTACTTATGGTACGGGCCGTTCGACCCTCAGCGGTGCACAGAGAAGATTATTATATTGAGAGGTGCACTTATGGTACGGGCCGTTCGATCCTCGGCAGTGCACAACGATGATTATTATGACGGCTCAGGCGGTTGTGCTTATCCCGTATGCGCATGTTAAGTTGTTAATTATTTTTCATGATTTTTGAAGTGATAAGATATTTGGGGGAAAACAAAGAGGAAATTGTTTATTTAAGATATTTGGAAAAATAATGAGAAAGCGGCAACTGTTTGTTTACTTCCAGTATTTACTTGGGTTTCAGTGCCTTATATATATGTTGCTTTACTACCTTTATATGCCTATCGTTTCCATCTTATACTGTTAATTAATTTGATGACCCTTAGTGAGTGTCTAATTCGACCTCTCATCACTACCTCTCAAAGGTTAGGCGGACGACTTACTGAGTACACGTTGTTTTTGTAGTCATGCTATACTTGCTGTGCATTTTATTGCACAGGTACTTTCATAGCAATGTGGAGGATTCGGAGACTTAGGCGAGCTGCATCATCGGGAGGCGATCCGTAGCTGACAGAGTCTCCCTCGTACTGCATTTATTTTCATTTTAAATTCCTTGTCCAACTTGTATTTCGGACAAGGTTTGTAATGATTGTATAAATTCTTAGAAATTGCTCATGTACTTGTGACACCGGGTTTTGGGATGTGTTGGGATATAATTTCTAATATGGAATATTCAAACTATTATTTTACTCGACAGATTTTATTTAGTTAATATGTAATAAAGTGAAAGGAAATGCTTTTCATAAATGTTAAAAACAGGAAATTGTTTCAATTAATTAATCGGCTTGCCTGGCAATGATGTCCGGCGCCATCACGACCTTATGGATTTTGGGTCGTGACACCATTTATCTTCAACCTAAGACCTAATTTTTAATACCCTAATCCTATATATACACATTAAAGATCTAAGACCTAAAAATCCCTAGACCCCCTTAGAGTCTATACAGAAATGGCAGCACCCCTCTTTCCAAAAAAAAAAAAAATAGCCGCCGCCGAGCAGAGCAAAGACAGCCGAAACCTCTCTCATTCTTTTAACTTTCAGCCGCTACACACCCTATGACTACCCCTCCATACACCCTTAACCATCCAGTCATAATAGCCTAATTAAAAGTGTGAAAAATGGGCATGATTTCTCATGTCTTAGAGAGATAGCACTGTCGGAAGCATTTATCCCTTGTTCCAAATAGAAGCAACTAAAATTGATAGAGTTTAATTGTTTTGAAGAAGGGAGTTGCACCCTTGTGAAATTTTGTCAAGACATTATTTGTTCTAGTTTAAATGAAATCTCCCAATATATATCATCTTCTCGCACTTATACAGTATTTCTACTCACTTCTTCGCCACAAAATTTTCCACCTTATGGTTTTCTTTTTTACGGAGTCTACATAACTTCCGGAGATTGAATTTTGAGGTGTCGTTGGAGGTTCGTCGAGTTCCGGCAAGCTTTGAAGTCGAGGTTCCGGAGTCACTGTTTTGTTCAGCTTTTGGTTTTGAGCAAACCGATTCAGATCTTTCTTGTTAAAGGTCATTTTTGCACTCTACTACTATTTCTTGTTAAAACATTGTGTTGGTGTCTTCATTGTGTGATTTTGATTGCATAAAATGTCACATTTCTAGTGAGTAAGTTATTAGTTTTTATTTAATCTATTTTCTTTGTTTGTGGCATGCTTAACGTTTCTCTTTGGTAAATGCTTAGTCATTTGTGTTTGTTAGTATAATGATGAATGTCTCTGTTTATGTAGCAATTGACCAAACACATCTTTGTCATAAGTTGCCTATTTTTAACACTTTCTTCCATATAGAATGCTAACAGATTTGTATTTCCTTTTCTGCACATATATCAATATCAATTCCACTTCTACAAAGTTTTAGTCACAAGATAGATTGTACATAAATCGGTAAATTGAACAAATGGATGATTATGCTAGAATTTATAAGAAAGGTTTAATTAAGGACACAATTATAAAAATGCAAGGGCGGTATGCGTTGTGCCTTCTTTGTTTTGATTTGAGAAGAGCTGGGTGTGTATTTAATAGATAAACTATCGTGATTATGTACACGTACGCAAAATAATTATGATTCCAAAAGTAAATCCAGGCACATGTTCGCGTGATGTGATTACGATTTTTTTCAAATAAATTCAAGGTACGCGTTCACGCGACTTTGACCAAACTTTTTCGGAAATAAACTAAGCGTTGTGAATTGTCTACACGTATGCGTGACATGTTTCTTGACGCGCCAAACTAAATGGATATACGTACGTGTAACTGTTATTAAGGTAATCCTTTAGATAATCAAGTGATTAATAGTGGTAAAAGGTAAAAATAAACATAGGTCCTAAAATGAGTAATTAGACAAAATAAGCCAAGTATGAATCATTAAGCGACCGTGCTAGAACCACGGAATTCGGGAGTGCCTAACACCTTCTCCCGGGTTAACAGAATTTCTTACCTAATTTTTTCTGGTTTTGCAGATTTTTAAACGAAGTCAAATTTTCCTCGATTTAGGATTAAAATAAACCGGTGACTTGGGACACCATAATTTATTCCAAGTCGAGACTTTGAAAAATAAATAAATAATTCCATTTCGATTAATGTCACTTAAATTGGGAAAACTCCCTATATCCCTCTTTCGGAAAAAAAGGAGGTGTGACAGCTATGTCGACTTTGCTGGGGTTCGAACCCAGAATCTCTGGTTTAGAGTTCAAGAATTCGATCTTGTTAATGTGATTTTACTTGGCTTTATTAATTGTGATATTACTGTATTTAGTACGCTCAATGTGCTAAATGTTATTTATTTACTGCTTTGATATTTATTTGAACTGTATTTAAACTGCCTTCTTACGCCTCCTTTCCGAGTCTTCTAAAAATTGGTGCATACGTTTGCGTGGCCCGCCTTTCTGTTAGAGGTCATACCAAGTATGAAATACGGGGATGGACTAGCCACTAGGCCGGATAACCTTTTGTGCTACCGGTACGTCGATTCCACCCCGACTTGAGTTGTCCGCTCAGGTAAACCAGCTCTAGAACAAAAACCTCAGGTTAACCCTAGAATGACAAAACCTCATGCCGAATCCCTAGTAGGAACGATTATTTGCATCACGTGCATTTTTTACTTAGGGGACTCAACACAGGGGTGGTGTCTAGGACAGGTGTACCCGAAACGAAAAGACCATCCTGATGCATCCTACTTTTTATGTGTGCATTATTTGTCTCGGTTTGTTATTGACCGGCTAAAGAAAAAAAACAATAGAAAAACCAAGAGTGAGGGAGGTTAGAATTTACTAGTTTTGAAAATCCCTGTATTTGAAAAATACCTCGAAACTCTGTCAAAAATTTCAAAAAAAAAAATTTCAAAATAGTTGCAAATGAGGAGAAAATTTCAAAAGAATTTCAAAATAAGTCAAAATCATTATCTTTAGTTATGTCAAAGTTGACCAAACTATGCAGGCTATTTCTCACCGTATGTGAGATACGTAGGCAAACCTCATCGGTCCCGACCCCAATTTTCAAAAATCCAAAAATATTTTCTTTTACTTCCCTTTTTAGTAAAGTCTTTCTTTGAGACTCCAATTTTCAAAAATCCAAAAATATTTTCCTTTACTTCCCTTTTTAGAAAAGTCTTTCTTTGAGACCCCAATTTTCAAAAATTCAAAAATATTTTCCTTTACTTCCCTTTTTAGAAAAGTCTTTCTTTGAGACCCCAATTTTCAAAAATTCAAAAATATTTTCCTTTACTTCCCTTTTTAGAAAAGTCTTTCTTTGAGACCCCAATTTTACAAAAAAAAAATCCAAAAAATACATATATTTTCTACCTGTTTTTAGAAGTCTTTTCCCAAAAATTTCTAAAAAATAAAAATAAAAATAAAAAATCAAAAATCCAAAAAACGATTTTTTTTCTTTCTTCTATAGAAGTCTTTCTTTCGAAAAAGTTTGAAAAATAAAAATAAAAATAAAAACAAAAAAAAAATTCAAAAATATTTTCATTCTTTTGTAGAAAATTAAAAACAAAATTCAAGATTCAAAAATATTTTCTTTTCCTTTAGAAGTATTTCTTTCATAAATTCAAAATTGAAGTCTAAAAATCCAAAAATATTTGAAAAAAAAAAATCTAAATCCAAAAATATTTTCTGTCTTCTCTAAAATTTCTTTATTTAAAAAAAAAATTAAAAACAAAAATCGAGCAAAAATCAAAATCCAAAAATATAAGTTTCCTTTATCTTGAAGTAGTTTCCCCAAAAGTTCAAAAAAAATGAAAAGAATCAAAATCCAAAAATATTTTCTTGCTTTTTAGAAGTCTTTATTCAAACATTTCAAAAAAAAAAAAAAGAGCCAAAAATATTTTATTTCTTCTGTTAAAGCCTTCCTTTCAAAAATTCAAAAAAAAATAAAATTAAAAAAAGAGTTAGCTTTATTTAGTCAATTCTAAATCTTCCCGAACTATGCGAGATCTGATTCATGCGGCGTGATGATACGTAGGCAATCCCTATCGGATTCGATCATAGTCATAAACAAATTGAGTGAAAAAATAAATTATGAAAAAAGGATAGAGAAAGAAAATTGAGTGAAAAATAAAAGAGCGCAAAACAAAAAAGAGAGAGAGAAAAAGAAAGTGAAAAAAAGAGAGGAGAGTGAACTAAAAAAAAGTGACAAAAATAACCGAGAAAAACAAAGAGCGAAAATAACAAAAAGAGAGAGAAAAAGAAATCGAGATATGAAAAAAATTCAAATAAAAAGAGAGAAGAAGGAGAGACAAAATTGGAAAGGGACATTCAAAGGTCGGGATGAAACACGCAACCGTTCAAACACATGGTAAAAACGTTTAATTGTTAGGTGCATTGCATCCCCAATATGTGATTCCCTATTTGTTAGATGTCTCAAACTAACCAGGTTGTTGTATGTGCAAAAAACACAGGTTATATTTCGGTGGTTGGTTTTGTCGATAGTCTAGCCTCCAATCCTTCACAAAATCCAAAGGCAGGAATAACCTCCGCAATCACTCTACTAATCATCGGTCCTGAGGATAGCCCGGCATCAGCTATTCCGCAGCCAGAATCAGCAACTGCTGAAGAAAACAAAATGTTTCTTTCGCCACGTGTTGGAAATGTGGGACGCCTGGTCTAACGGTAGGGAACCGCCAAGTGTAATCCCTGATTTTCCTGAGTTGATTCCCAGTTCAGATGAGCTTTCCAACATCCTTGTGCACAACCCACTCATACCATGTGGGCACCCTCTAATGCCGCCTAATGGCCCCGAAATGCCTTCTGTGAATCACCCCCAAACATCATATTCAAGGGCACATACAACAATGTTTGTTGCATCACCAGTCTCCACTATGGCACATCCAACAGTGCCCAGACCAAACTCATACCCTCAGCACTCGCAATATGAGTCTCCCATGGGTCATCAAAAAATAATGAGAAACCCCGAGCAGGAAGAAATGGATCGGAAGATGAGAAGCCTAGAGCAAGATTAAAGAACATACAGAGTTTGAGTGGTCAGAAGAATCTCTCCTACTCCGATTTATGCATGTTTCCACATGTTCCCATGCCAGTTGGTTTCAAGACGCCAAAGTTTGGAAAATATGACGGGCACGGAGACCCGATTGCTCATTTGAAATGATATTGTAACTAGCTGAGGGGTGCTGGTGGAAAAGAGGAGTTGCTAATTATGTAGGACTTCATGGGCTGCAAGTTTGGACATATTTTAGGTGCCAAATTGATCCAACGGTGGCCTGATTTGGACCTTCTTCAGAGGATGTTTCTTGGTATCTAATCCGCCTCTTCTTGGACATGAATTTGGGACATAAAATAATTATAACGCATATCCTTTCCTTAAGATCTTCCTCCCGATTAACAACTTCTTTACTTTCTCTTGATGTCTACGACCTTGTTTGGCAACACTTTAGCTTGACATCTTGTTAAAGGCCCTATTTGAGATTCCAAAGCTTCATTCTTGTCCTTGAATAGATTTGAGCTTCCTAGGATGCTATCATTCACCTCTTCTTGAAGAAAATTCGTCCTCGAATTTTGACCTTGCAAGAAAAAGAAAACATGCACTTGTAAATGACATCTACTAATCTGAAAAAATGGTAGGGATAAAACAAGATAGTGACCATATGTCCACTTAACCCAATTAAGCATAATAGGTGTAAATACTCCCTTATAAAGCATATGGACATCATCATCCCAATAAAATTTATGCCTACTTAGATTTGTCAAATAAAAACCTCTCTCAGATGCACTATATAATGAAATTTGCAATGCGATCTTGTCAATAAGGTAGTCCAAATATGTGCACGCAAAAAAAATTATAAAATATTGGCCATGCAACCATTTAACACAATTATCTCCGCCACATGTATCAAATAAGACACTTTTATGATATAGCCAATTATCAATTATAAATCCCATGGATTCTTCTACACGTAAGTTATTCAAAGAAACACATAAGTTCTCAGAAAGGTAAGAAGAACCATTCCAAATAAAGTATTATATACATCCAATCTCATGATTATAACTTTCCCCAATAATATTCGCGACACCAATGAATTCTACATAATTGCTCAAACTGTCACAAAAAGAGTCATAGATAGGTTCATGAAAGAGTATGTGATTACTAATGTCACAATAATCATGCATATCCTCTTTACTATAAGCAAGCACTTTTACAGCCTCACAATGACTAGAAGAATGACTTCCCATCGAACAACAAAACTCACATTCTAGCAATTTATCACATGAAAACTCATTAGGCACTTGAATAAGAGAAGAAAGAACATTTAACTCATTAGCAAGCCTTTTCTCATAAATTTCATGCCTCTTTCCACCAAGTTGGAATGCATAATCATCTATGTCACACTCAATTTCAAAAGTAAGCAAATTACTCTTGCACTTGAACTTAGATATTATAGTTAATGACTTGATATGCATCAAAATATCATTATTCATAAAAATTATAAAGTCACAAACATAAGAAGTAAGAATATAATTCATTACCTCCAAAAATATCTTAGGTGTTCTACAAATGCCAAGAATGTGAATAAACCAATTATAAATACCATACTCAGACTTAATTATTAATGGAACAATATCACCTTTTATTCTTTTACGCAATGGCTCTAACTTAACAATGCCTTTAGGGAACTCCGTGTTGTAAACCTGTAAATAAAAATCAAAATAGTCAAAAGGTTCAACAACAAAGAAATTAATCAAGCTTTTATTATCCACCATCCAGCAAGAATTGATTTCGCTAAATTCATGTTGGAATCTAATTGGATCCTTTGCAAACATCCCTTGTGCCTCACTCCCACTTTCAAAAGGACTTTCCACATAGGGCTGCACAAAATCACAAGAAGTAAAACAAGAAAGAGTTAAAGGGTTAGAAAGTAAGAAATATTTTTCTTGCATACACTCTCTTTGGCTTTTATCACAGAACTAGCTTTCTCCTCACCCTTATCCTCTTCTCTCTCACCACGATTTTCTTCTTTTTCTTCACTCAAACCCTCTTGTTTCTTTACCTCACATCTTTTTTCTATCTTACGGCCTTCTCTCTTTTCTTTCTTCTCAAGCTTACTCTTTTCCCCCCTTGACATCCCACTCTCTTCACTCAACACAATCTCATTTTTCCTCTCTTGGGATGTCAACATGCACTCTCTTACTCCACTCATTCTTTTCTCTCTCATATTTTCCATATTCTCTTTAACAGTCTTTTCGTTTTCACAAATTTGTGAGGGAATCAAAGGCCCAAGAATGAGTTTCTTCCCGTTAACCTCAAAAGAGTATCTGTTTTTTACCATGCTATATGAAGCTCTTCTGTGGACATACCATGGCTTTCCCAACAGGATATGATAATTATTCATGGGAATCACATCATACCAAATTGCATCCTCATACCTTCCAATAGAGAATAGTAATAGCACTCTTTTATCCACCTTTACTCCTCTCAACATGTAGGGTTCAATATGATCAACACAAGGCAAGTTCAATCTTTCAACCATATAACAGTTAATTGAGTTATAGCCATATTCTTTGTCAATTCTAAGGGCACAAATCCCGGACATTACTTTAACTCTTGTTTGAAAAATAACTTTACCATTGTCTTCCTTCCATTCGCTATTCTGTAAGTTTGACTTTTCAAGTTGTTGAGCCATAGCTCACAAGGTGAAATCATTCCTTTGATTTCGGCTTCTTGAAGAACCCTTTGTTCATCATCACTACCTGTACGAGACATTTTGAACAAAGCAATATATATATATAATCTCAATTTGGATTTTTCCCTCTGATCTTCTCACCTCTCTTGCCTTTTTCCACCCACTGCAACTCTTGGTCGTTATTCTTTAGATTTATTAATAAACCTTACTAGTCATAACCCTTAGTGATAAGAATATGGAGTTTAGAAAAAGAAAGAAAAGGAATGACCAAACCTAGGAAGAATAGGAATTGGTTAGTAGAAAAAAAAAAAGGAAAGAAATATAGGAAACCCAAAACCCACAAGAATAAGGAAAGAAGGTTCTTTAATCTTTAAGAACAAGGATCCCCTCTTCTTGTTTTCTTTCTCGACTTGGAAGCCAAATAATACTTGAATTCTAAAATAGTAATGTGCTAAGACTTTTTTTTGGGCTGATTTTAGTTTTCTTTTTTCGTTTTTTTTTCGCTCAAGAACCTCCCAAGATTATCAAGATTGAAATCTTGATTAGCTTATGCTCTGATACCACTTGATAACAACACGATAGGGGTCCGAGAACTACTAAACAAAATCAAGAAACATGCGGAAGCTAAAAGAAAAATAAAGAAGCAGAAAAGACGGAAAATTAAAGATAGATTGAATTCACGAAAGAGTTTCTTGAATTCAAGAAGTCTATTCTTGGAGTTGAATCCTAACAACAACAATTAGCTAACAAATAATTAATCGCCTTTGATAGAGACTTAAAAATAAGAAATAGATTGTGAAACCCAACCCTTTAGAATAACAAGAACAACAATAAGCCTAAACTTATCACCTTTCTTGAATACCTAGAAGTGATCTAAGATTTCGAAAGAATTTAATCTTACCACCTTAAGTTGAGTCTTGAAGGTTGAATAAAAATCTCACAATTTTTATTGATATTGTATATAATAATCTAAGTCTAAAAACAAAGAAGACACCATTTATATAGAGAGGGGTCACGAAATTGTACCTAAAAATAAATAAATAAAGTCCTAAACTACTTTGGACAACAAGTCCAACTACCTTAGGAAAAGGAAAATACTAGGAAGCAAAAACCAAGTCATTCTTGAAAAGTACTTCCAACAATCTTAGGAAAAGGAAAACATAACCTTAACTAACTAGGAATGCAATAAATATAGTCCCCTAATATATCGAAATATGTCCCAAACCAATCTTCGATAGAATCATGAAAATCTGGAAATCTTGAATGAAATTTGCAAGCAACTAGGAACCAACTTGCACTCAACATCTAGCATGACTATTGTACCCTTCTTGGACATCAAGTAAGTCCTCTTTATGCTATAAAAACGTGGCTTTATGTAGGACTTAATGGGATGCAAGTTTGGACACATTTTAGGATGCTATCACGAGTGGCCCAGTTCACATCTAACTTTTGGAGGAAATTCCAAACAGGTTTGGGTACGCAGGTAAATCTCAGCACAGCATTCCACCCACAGACTTATGGGCAAGTAGAGGGACTATTCAGACGCTTGAAGACTTGTTACGAGCTTGTGTGCTTGATTTTAAGGGTAGCTGGGATGATCACTTGCCGCTTATAGATTTTGCTTACAACAACAGTTTCCATGCTAGTATTCAGATGGCCCCATTTGAGGCATTGTACAGAAGAAGGTGTAGAACTCCAATTGGATGGTTCGAGGTTGGAGAGGCGAAACCACTAGGACCGGATCTTGTACATCAAGCTATGGAGAAGGTTAGAGTCATTTCGGAGAGGTTGAAAACTGCTCAGAGTCGTCAGAAATCTTATTCGGACGTTCGTCGTAGGGATTTGGAGTTTCAAGTAAATGATTGGGTACTCTTAAAGGTATCTCCCATGAAGAGTGTCATGCGGTTTGGAAAGAAGGGGAAGTTGAGCCCACGATATGTCGGACCGTATAGGATCGCCCAGAGTATAGGACATGTTGCATATAGGCTGGAGTTTCCCCCTGAGATGTCATTAATGCACCCGGTGTTTCATGTGTCCATGTTGAAGAAGGTAGTTGGAGATCCATCTGCCATCGTACCGGTTGAGACTGTTGAAGTTAATGAAGAGTTGTCATATGAAGATGTTCCCGTTGCTATTCTTGATAGGCAAGTTCGTAGGTTGAGAAACAAGGAGATTGCTTCGGTTAAAGTGTTATGGCGGAGTCAACAAGTCAAGGAAGTCACGTGGGAAGCGGAAAGTGAAATGAAAGAAAAATACCCTCATTTGTTTGAATAAGTCAAGTAGTGGTTTTGAAGATTTGTTGTCTTTAGGCAAATGTATTTTTGCGTATCATTTTGTGCAAGAAACACCCTACTTCCCTATCTTCCTTCCTCATGTGATTTTTTTTCAACCTTGTGCCATGTTTGTGGGTATAGTGTTAGTTGAATTATGTGCAACCCATTGAAATAACGGAGTTATGTGAAATTCGTTGTGTTATCTGCACTTTGTAAAACTTGTGAAGTAGCTAAAATCATGTAGAACTTGTTGAAATATGTTTCGGGGGCCCTTCGACAGGTGGATAGGTCTGGAAAAATTTTCAGAAAAATATCGGAGTTAGTGAAAATTTGGAGGGGCGCTGGTGTCTTTGTGTTTTCTTACCCAAAGTGACTCCCCGAGTCCTCATTCGAGGACGAATAATTTTAAGTGGGGAGGATGTAAAGACCCGTAAATTTTCTTGACTAAAAACAATGCCCGGGTAGGTCCCCATATTGTTATATCCATAGTAAATCTTAAAACGAACCCTTTTTGGAGTAAAAAGTACCCCAGGACTTAAAAGATAAAATTTTCCAGAATTGCGCGGGTCTGCGGTCCACTATGCGATCGCAGATCAGGTATGCGGATCGCATAGTGGTCGCATACCTGGACAATTGCTGACCATTTTTAGGACAACTATGCGGCCCATAATGCGATCACATTTCACGAATGCGGGCCGCATAGTTGTCACATTCTTTCACCTCTACTTTTGCGGAGGGAGTTATGCGACACACTATGCGATCACATAATAGGTATGTAGACACCATAGTGGTCGCATACCTGGGCAGTCTTCTTTCCTTTATGACCCATCTGAGGGCCATTTATGCAACAGATATGCGGACCGCATAACAGGAATGCGATCGCATTCCTAACCGCATACCTGCTTCGGGGCTTCTAATTTCTAATTCTAAAACCCAACCCCTAGTTTTATAAAACACCCCTCCCATTAATTTTTAACAACTATCTGACTAATATAGAGAGAAGTGAGAGTGGGTTTTAGTGAGAGAAGTCCCCATCTTCCCCAAGTTGATCCTCCATCTCTACTCAGGCCTGGAACTAATCGAGTAGTCTTCATCTTCTTCACCATAAGAGGTAAATCTTCACCCCATTTTCCCAAATTTTCAGATTTTAGTTAGAACAGAACGCACATAGGTTGGTTCTGGAAGATGAGAGTTAAGACCTTGCATGCATGTGAATAATCTACCATAATCTAGCAACGGGAAATAAGCTAGGGCAATCTTTCACTAAAAAGGGGTTAGTTAATCTAAAGGACCACATAGTAGTTGATAAAATTCCCAAATGAGTTCAAGGTTCCTAACTCTAGGTTTGAATGTGTCACATTCTAAATTAGATTGAAGGCGTTAGAAGGTCCGGTGATTTTGGATAGAAATTATAGTGAAATTCCAACTCGAGGTATGTATGGCTAACTCTAATCCTCATAGGATAAACCCATTGTGCTCACTTTCTAGGTATGATTCTCTTGTCGGATATCTATGGAATTTATGTGTTCTATGTGCCTAATTGAGGAATCTTTGTTTCTATGTCATTCCATGCTAATACCATATCGTTGTGCTACTTGAGTATATGAGTTTTGATCATTATATTCCTTCTTCTACTATGTGTGTGATCCTTGTATATGATGGTGTGGTAATTATGAAAGACTAGAATTGTACTAAATATGAATCAAAAGTTGCTATGGTATGAAATGTGGGCAAAGAGATGGTAATAATGTCAAAAGCGAAACATGAGGTTGAATTGTTGTGAAACATGAATTAATGGAATGGATGGTTATGGAATATGGATTAAAGGATGAATTGTTGTGAAATGTGAATCAAAGAATTCTAATGATATGAAAGACGAATCAAAGAACAATATGTGTTGGGGATCAAAAAGGTTGAAAATGATGTAAGTGATCTAAAACACCCATAATTGTACCAGGAGAATGTCCTAGGGGTGAGAAGGCCTATCCGGTCTGGATGGGATCGGACTCCATGACGTACACATGGATGACTTGATATTGTGATATGATTATGCTTTGATAATGATTAGTGTCCTTACTGTTTATAGTTTAGATGGCCTAGCAGATCGGGCAGAGATTGGACTCCATGTGCTGTGCACAAGCCACAGTGCTAGCCTAGCCGATTCGGGCAGAGATCGGACTCCGTGAGAACAAGCCACGGTGGTTATATGTGATGTGATTGAAATTCGGACCTCACCTAGGATGGCTTAGCAGATCGGGCAGAGACCGTAATCTGTGTGACAATGACACGGTGGATCACTAATAATAATAACAAGATGAACTTAAAAGTACATTAACCAAAAGATGGAAAAACGGGATGAGG